>JANAKD010000780.1:0-13118 GCA_027627215.1 Lecanicillium saksenae | reverse complement strand
ATTTCGCCCTCGTTGAGCTGCCCGTCGACTTCCTTGGTGAGGAGACCGAGCGCGGTGAGCGTGGGGTCCTCCTTGCCCAAGGCTTTGAGGGCGTCGACGGCGTGCTGCGAGTAGTAGCTCATCTTCAGGCGCGGGTGGGTGGTCATGGTTCCGGTGGTTGGGCGCGTCTCCTCGACGAGCATCTTGATGAGCGTAGACTTGCCCGCGCCGTTGAGGCCGATGATGCCAATACGATCGCCCATGCCGACGGTGAGGTTGATGTCCTTGACGATTAGCGGCGAGGTACGGGAATAGCGGAAGCTGGCGTTCTCGAGCGAAATTAAAGAACCAGGGAATCGCAGGTCGGGAGGGGTGGGGAGCGACAGCACAATCTGTCGCTCATCGGCACCTACGTCGATTTCCTGGTGCGAGGTGAGGAAAAAGCCAACCTGGTCGTTGAGCCTGAATCTGTGGCCCTTGGCGTTGACTTGCATGCCCCAGCGGTCATCGAGCTTCTTCTGGCGGGACTTGGCTTGGCGGATCTTGTTCTGGTCATCGTTTTGGCGCCCAGCCTTCATGTTCTGCTGAATAGTCTTCTCGATGTGCGCCTTTTGCTTATCTTGAGCTTCCTTCATCTTGGTCAAATGCTCTTTGCGCTCAGCCTGGGAGGCTTCAAAGGTCGGTAGATCGCCATGGAAGTAAGTCAGATCCTTGTCCTTGAGGATGAGAAGATCCGTGCAAAGTGTAATAAAGTCACGGTCGTGGGATACGAGAATCAGTGTGGGTGGCTTGTCAGCATCGTCCAATGACTCGAGGTATTTTTGCAGCCAGATGATTCCCAGCAAATCCAAGAAGTTGGTGGGCTCGTCAAGGATCAAGATATCAGCCTCCTGTAGAAGCACCGTGGCAAGGCTAGCACGCATGTTCCAGCCTCCAGAGAGACTAGAAAGCGGCTTTTCAAGAGTAGCTTCAGTGAAGCCGAGGCCAGTGAGAATACGCCTGGCCTTGGTCTCAATCTCGCTGACACGGCTGGGTTCAACTTGGATTTGCAAATCCGCGAGCATGTCGACAGCCTCTTGTGTCTCTTCTTGCAGCTTCTCAGGAGTAATTTCCTCCTCTGGCTGATCCACCTGGGCTTGTGACTCGGCCACGACCTTTTCAATCGCTACAAGGGCCTTTCTGGCCGCCATGCCCCGCGCACCGCTGCGGAGCCTGGCATCCTTGTCGAGGAGGAAATGGCGCTTCTGTAGACGGTCATGCTTGAGGTTGCGGACAGCTCGAACCGGCGCAAAGGGGTCGGTTGAGTTGACGCCGTCAGACAGCACTGTCAGTTGTTAGCCTCTAACTTTGGGAATGTTCAAGTCGAATCTCGTACCTTTAATATCTTGCTCGATAGTGCTGCGAGAAGTCGCACGCTCAATGACTTCATCTCGAGTATTCAGTTGCTTCGCAGACGTTTCATCTTGCGTTGGCTCCCCCTCGTTGATTTTGGTCTGCTGCAGGATGGCGATTCTGGAATCTTCAGGGATTCCTGGAATCAGCTTCTCCGCGATTGCCTTGAGGAGAGCTGGTCGCGTGGTTAATGACGTGATGTGGTATATAAGAAGCCTCTCATACTTGATTTTCCTGTTCCATTTCGGCCGACCAGGGCGTATCTGTGGCCTTCTTTTAGGCGTAGCTTGGCACCAGACAAGATCTCGAGACCTTCGCTACGGGCTTTTGACTTGCCCTTGGCTGGTGCGCCAGATTTGGCGCCGCCAACGATGGTGATGTTGACACCGGCAATGTCGAGCTGGTGAATTGTTAATTACAATTCGTATTATATCAAAATGAAAGACCATACTTCTCGATAGTTGGCCGTGTCAATGTGGAATCGCGTCTGCTTAGAAGTGCAGAGGATGGTGGCCACGGACTCAGATGCCATTGACGTCATCGTGGATTCGGGCAGCCTAGCCAGGCGATTCGATGTTTGGTTGGCTCTGTGTGTCTCTTGCGAGGGATGAGGTGCTTTCCCCTATGTATTTGGGGCCCTTTGGTCTGCTTTTTGATGCTAGTCCGAGAGTGAAAATGGCCGGAGATGAGCTACATTTATATAAATTCACAGTGCTGTAGAAGGTAACTTCAGCGCCGGTGGAGCTATGAGGGGCAGCCGGTTTAGGGATGCATACCAAGGACCTGGCAAGCCACGACGAAAGGGGGACAGGAACACACTGGGCTGTCTCCAGTTGAGTCAATGGGCAAAAAATTTCAGCTACACATAAATGTTGACCAGCAATCGCACAGTGGATCGCAAGATCTTGATCTACTGCCAGCGCTGGCAGACGCTCTGGTCCGCGGGAAAGAGATGCAGGGTAGCTGGTTTATTGTGGAGTAGAGCAACGGGGTGACTCACGCCGACCACCGACTGACACACGACTGGGGACCGACGGCTATGGCAGAGGCATCAAGTAAGAGTTTTACCTGTACGAGAACTGGGTAGCTGGGAGGGTTATGCGAATGCAAGCGATTAATTGGAATGGAAGTCGCCGCGGATATAATATATACAAACTGGCCGGTCGGCTTCTTCTGCTGCGCTAGTTGCACCAGTTACAGTGGCTGGATGCACTGAAGCCTCTCCCCGCATCCACTAACGGCAAACGCTCAACAAGCGTGTCAAGAAGATATTCGCGGGGTATTTGTCGGAAATCAGTCAATGCGTTGATGACATATGTTGATGAGTTGTCTAAATAACTGGCAGAGGAGATTTCAAAGTCGCCAAGGAGACTCAAACAGCGACTCGAGGTGCGGCGTTCTAATAATAACTCCAGCGCGGGTGTTCCCCCAAAATATCCTAGGTAGGTAGCCGCTCGCCTCCGACAAAACAGTCACCCAAGCCACAACAACACGAGCCAAACCAAATTGCGACTAGACTCCCTCGCCGCCAAATGGGTACATAAGCCGTGCCCCCTTTTCGCAGCTCGGCTCTGGTTCCCTCCCTCTCCTTCTTTCTTTCCTCTCCATCTATCGCTTCATCATGAACGCTTCCGCTCCTGTGTGCGCGCCTACCGCCGACGCGGCCTTTGGGCCTATTGTCAGCCAAGACTGCCGCAGCGGCTTCGACTTTACACTCGTCTTTGAACAATCCATCTTTGTCCTCGCGCCGGGCTGCATTCTGCTGCTCCTGGCCCCGTTCCGCATCGCGGTGCTGCTGAAGCGCTCGCAGCAGGTTAAGCCTGGTAAGCTGCGCGTCGCCAAGCTGGTGAGCATTCCCCCCTTGTCCATCACACACCCTCACACAGTCTTGACCTGGCGCGCGTAGACAGCGCCAGGCGACTAACAACGGACGCTCCTTTCTCTGCTGCTAGATTACCGCAGCCTCTCTCGCTGCCCTACAGCTCGCTCTCGTCGTACTTTGGGCGAAGCGACCCAACTACCCGCACCTGGTTAACAGTGTGTCTCTCGCCGCTGCATGTGTCTCCTTTGCCTCTAGCGTGATGTCCTGTGCTCTCTCGTATCTTGAACATGTCAAATCCATCCGCCCGTCCTCGCTGCTCAACATCTTCTGGCTGTTGTCGCTGCTGCTGGACTGCGCTCTCCTGCGCACCCTCTGGCTGGCCCGGCTGCTCGACGGCGATGTTGCCATTCGCGCCGTCTTCTCTGCCGCGTTCGCCGTCAAGGCCGCGCTTGTGCTGCTCGAGGCCAAGGGCAAGACGGGACACCTCGTCGCCCGGGCCCGAGCCGTCGCGCCTGAAGAAACGGCCGGAATCTATGCGCGCGCGGCGCTGGCGTGGGTCGCTCCACTGCTCCGCACCGGCTTCCAGAGGCTGCTCCGGCCCGATGACATGTTCGCGCTGGACGAGGAAATGAGCACAGAAATTCTGAACCAAAGATTCTGGTCGCATTGGAAAAAGTGTAAGTAAAATCGCCCCAAAAAAAAATCCTCTCCAGCAATTTTTATTGCCAAATCGCGCGTCAATCTGCCACAGAACCACTAACCAGTCTCACTCAGCCTTGACTAAAAGCACTTACAAGCTGCGCCTCATCAGATGCTGCCTGTACACGCTCAAAGTCCCCCTTCTGGCCATTGCCGCACCTCGCCTGGTGCTATTGTTCTTTACAATTTGCCAGCCGCTGATCTTGCAACGATTTTTGGATTTTCTCAGCGACAAGTCTCAGCCTGTGCAAATTGGCTACGGCCTGATCGCTGCCTACGGCCTCGACTACATTGGCATAGCATTTTCGCAGGCCCTTTACTGGCACAGAAATGCGCGCGCCGTCACGATGATGCGCGGAACGTTGGTCGCCGCAGTTTTCTCCAAGGTGACTGAAATGAGCACTGTCATTGCCAAAGACGCCGCTGCAGTCACTCTCATGTCCTCCGATGTAAGTGAAGGAAATCCTCACAAGGAATATGTGCAAAGACTGACTTGGGCAGGTTGATGTCATTATCAGAGCTATGAAGGAAGTCCACGAATTTTGGGCAAACCTCATACAGATCGGTATTGGCACATGGTTGCTCAGCAAGCATCTGGGCTATGCAGCCATTGGCCCCATCATTGTTGCACTGCTGGCGTTGACGGCAATCTTCTTCTTCTCGCCCCGTGCAAAGAAATCCAGAGTTGGCTGGCTGAAGAAGACTCAGGAGCGTGTTGGTAAGTAGCTTGTGACTGGCATGTTGAGAATGTTAGCTAATCAAATCAGGTATCACTTCTGCGATGATCGGCCACATCAAAAGCATCAAAATGGTCGGGTTGGTGGAGCCTCTTTCCCGCAAGCTTTCTGATTTGCGCGTGTCGGAAGTGGTTGCGTCCAGAGCTTTCCGTATCTGTGGCAGCATCACTTCAGCTCTCGCCCAGGTTCCTCTGTCACTCTCTCCCGTCGTCGCATTTGCGCTATACCAAGGAGTTGCTGCTACTACGGGAGAAAAGCTGGACGAGACGCGAATGTTTACAGCTTTGGCTTATATCACGCTCCTGTCAGAGCCCTGGTTCTGGATGTTCGAAGCGGTTCTGGACCTGAGCGCCGCAAGCGGTGCCTTTGATCGCATCGAGAAGTACCTCCTGGAGTCGACCAAGCAAGATTCTCGACTTGTTGGAGGAGATGAAGAGCACAATATTACAGAATCATCATCTGATATTGAGCTGTCTCGCCTTAGTCGCCAGATCGACTGCACAGATGCCATCAGAGTTCGTCGCATGAGTGCCGCCTGGTCCAAGGATCACACGGAATTGAAAGACATTAGTTTTTCTCTTGCCAAAGGCGAATTCGGCATGCTTCTTGGGTCTACAGCTTCAGGCAAGAGTACTCTTCTTAAATCGCTTCTGGGGGAGGTTCCTCACACAACCGGGACCGTCAAGCTCGGGAGCACTCGCGTTTCTTGGTGTGAACAGAGTCCTTGGATCCTGAACCAAAGCATCCGAGAGAACATCATTGGCTATGCCCACTACGATGTGGAGAAATATGACCAGGTTGTACAAGCTTGTGCGCTTCGGGAAGACTTTGATCAGCTGCCTCAAGACGATATGACTCTCGTTGGAAGCAAGGGCTTGGCTCTCAGTGGCGGCCAGAAGCAGAGAATCTCCATCGCGCGATCCCTCTACCACGATCCGGAAATTGCTATTTTTGATGACGTCTTCAGCGGTCTAGACAATCAAACCGCACTGCAGGTGTTCCGCAACGTCTTCGCGAAGAATGGCCTTCTTCGAAAGAACGGAGCCACCATTCTCCTGGCAACTCAGTCCGCCGCGTTCCTTCCGTCCGCTGATATCCTTATTGCGCTCAATGGAGATGGCGGTATCGGCGAAATTGGACCATATCAAGACTTGAAGACTGCGAATGGATACACGCAAACCCTTGTACATGCCAACGACAGCGACACTGGACCTTCTGCCAGCTCCGAACAAAGCCAGCAGGCAACGTCTGTGAAAAAGGAGCACAAAGCCAAGGAGAGCAAAGAAACTGAAGACAAAAGACGCCAACTAGGTGATAAGACTGTCTACAGTTATTATTTCGGAAGCGTGGGCATCGTTTTCGTCGCCACGCTCCTCGTCCTCGAGATTGGCTGGGCTTTTCTGCAGACCTTTCCTACGGTATGGCTCAACTTTTGGGCCGCTGCGGTTCAAAGTGATCCTTCCACACCAGCCGGACGCTATTTGGGTATCTATGCCGCCCTTCAGACCCTCGGAGTCTTTTGGTTTGCCATCTTGATCTGGTTTGGTCTCATCAACATTGCCGCCAAGGCCGGCATCACGCTCCACCATAGGCTCCTCACGGCCACTCTGCGCGCGCCGCTTTCTTTGTTCACTTCCACGGACACTGGTTCCATAACCACCCGATTTTCTCAAGACATTGGAATCCTGGATAATCAGCTGCCGCTTGCCCTGGTTGTGTCCGTTGCTAGTCTCTTCTCTGTCATTGCCAAAGCTGGATTGCTCGCCGCGTCATCCTATTACGTCGCCATCAGCTTTCCCTTCATTGCCGTCTTTTATTACTATTTGCAGCGGGGTTACCTCCGCACGTCGCGCCAACTGCGTTTCCTTGATCTTGAGGAGAAGGCACCCGTGTACTCGCAATTTCTTGAGACACTCGCTGGTCTCCCAACGCTTCGTGCCTTTGGCTGGGCCAGCGCTGCCATGCAGAAGAATCATGAGCTGGTTGATCGATCGCAGCGACCGTTTTACCTATTGATCATTGTTCAAAAGTGGCTCATCATGGTTCTGGACTTGGTTACCGCCTGCCTGGCCTTTCTCATTGTTGGCTTTGCCGTGTATCTACGCGATAAAGTCTCGGTCGGTCTTACGGGTGTTGCGCTCGTGCAGCTGATCTCTATGAGTCAGGCACTAAACATGTTGATCCAATTCTGGACATCGGTCGAGACATCTATTGGTGCCGTTGCTCGCATCAAGAACTTCACCGAGGAAACAGCAGACGAGAACAAGCCTACCGAGACGACCCAGCCTCCGGAGAGCTGGCCCGCGGCAGGCGAGGTGATTATCTCGAATCTTACTGCATCATACGATGAAACAGAACCCGTGAAGGCGTTGGATGGTGTCGAGATTAATATCAAGCCAGGCGAAAAGGTTGGAATCTGTGGCCGTACTGGAAGGTAAGTACCTCGAGGACACGTGGAACATGCAAAATCTAACTTGATATAGTGGCAAATCGTCTTTATTGCTGTCATTTCTTCGTCTTCTTGATGCAAGCTCCGGCAGCATCACTCTCGACGGCATCAATCTGGATACTGTTCCCCGCGACCTAATCCGCAGCCGCATCGTCACCGTCAGCCAAGATCACTTTGTTCTCCCCGGCACCGTGAGGGAGAACTTGGATCCATTCTCTGCATTCGAAACCCCTGATCTCATCGCCGCCCTCGAAGCCGCTGATATCTGGGCGGCGGTGGAGAGGAAGGGTGGCCTGGATGTCAAGTTCAGCGAAGACATGCTGAGCCATGGCCAGAAGCAGCTGTTTTCGCTCGCCAGAGCCATTCTACGCAAGGACAATGGCCGCATCGTCCTCCTCGACGAGGCCACGAGCAGGTAAGTGAGGCAAAATAGTTAGGTCAAGGTATGAAGCTAACCAGGCTTGTCAGTGTGGATGGAGAGATTGAAGAGAAAGTTCAAAAAGTGATTGAGACCCTGTTCAAGAACCACACCATCATTTCTATTGCGCACCGCCTCGATACGATTGCCGACTTTGACAAGGTCGTTGTTCTTGACAAGGGAAGAGTGGTGGAAACTGGCAAGCCGCGACAGCTGCTTGAAGCGAGCAGCAAGTTCAGAGCGCTTTGGGAGGCGAGTCACGGACAAGCAGCGTAAATCCAAGTCTATTGAAGATGCTTTTGTATCGAGTTTCGTTATGTCGTTTCTATATACTCTTTTTTCCATTTTCGTATTATTTCATCGATCGACAGTAATGAAGCGTCCTCTGCCACCTCTAGCGGCAATGATGTGCCTCTCGACCGAAGTTGCCATCTCCTCTGCCTCGAGGTGTGCAGTCCTGGCCGAAGGCTCTGCATCATCTGCCAGATTCCAGCCCATGCCGAGTCGAAGATGCGTGATTTTGCCCCAGTGGCTGACCCAGTCAACGTAGTCATGATCGTCTTCGAGCTTCAAAGCCTTGAACCAGGAAGCACATCCCGTAAGATCTAGAAATTCAAGCGTGTAGAGACTCTGACTCAGCTTCTTGAGCACCAGCAGTGCCTCGCTCCAGTCGTGATCGATCGAGTGCGAATAGTAATTGGTACCGCTATATGGGATTCGGTTTCCTTGCGGCGAGCTGACAGTTGCAAACTTGGCGCTTTGCAAGAAGCAAGGCTCAGGCCAGTATGCCAAGCTCAGGTGAGTGACTGACCCGAGTCGAGGAGCCAGGGCCAGAAGGTCCCGCCATGATGCAGCCTCTCTCAGTTCAGGATTTACCGCCAGAGAAAGATGAGTGATATTGGGCAGGAGTGCATGAGAAGGCATGGGTGTCACAGCTTCCTCAATCGCATCCCAGGAATCCTGTGGCTCCTCTGGCACTGGTGTGATCGACCGAGCGGGGAAGAGAAAGGCAGTCACATCTCTCAGCGTCAGTGATCTGCCCAATGCCCCAGTCAGGTCCAGAGCAGTAATGTCGGAGTCGACAGCCAAAGGCGACCGCACGCCCCCTCCATGATCGCTCCCAGACTCGCTCTCGGCCTCGCTGCGGCGCAAGAGCAAGGTTTTCAGGTCACCGAGAGCCAGGCCGGCATCGCTGAAGACGCCGAGCTGCCGCATTAGTGCCGGTTTGAGATGGCTGGGAATGTTGTACAGATAATGCTGGTCGTAAACACGATGAAGTTGCCAGTTGGATGCGAGACGAGCGACGACTAGGCCAATCAGGCTCATGGACGCGGGTTGCGGCAGCCCCGGCAGCGAAATATTGGCCAGCGCATTTCGACCAGCAGATGCAGCACCAGACGAGGCTATGGAGTCCGACTGACGGTGATGGGCAGACGACGTCCAGCTAGGAGGGGGAGGGGGGCCGGCGGGGAGGCGGCGGCCATTGCTATCGAACCTAGGCCTGACGGTACGCCTGGGGCGTGGAGCAGGCGTTTCTGGGATTTGAAGAATATGCCTCAGATCAGGAGGTACAGTCGGGGTGTTGGCAGGCAGCAGTGAGGAGACTGCGGGCCTAGATGCTGAGGAGGAGGCGAGCGATGTGTAACGTAGCTGGGAGAGCAGCTCGTTGACGGACCTTTGAGGTTTGTCTATCGTGGTGGGTAGGACACAGCAGCCCAGCAGTTAGCCAAGTGTTTTTTCTTCTTCTTTTTATCCCTCCAGCGTATACAATCGTGCCCTCCTACAGTGATTGGATGGATTCAGGGCGCAATTTACCTTTGCCTCCACCAGAAGACGACGACAGCGCTTGTGGCGATTTGAGATAGTTGTGATGTCGTTTCTTAGGCATGCCCGGACGTTGTGCGCGCGCGAGAGCTTTCTGTCCAAGCTGCGAGGAGACCAGCCAAGCAGGAAGTACAGGGTATATGCGCCCAGCGCGGAGAGAAGAGGGACCTCGTGGTGGACTGCTATCTTTTCCTTTTTGCAATGGTGGGCTGTGACTGTGCCTTGGGGTGATGAGTCTTGCAAGTGGGATACGATGACTGTGAGCATCACCAGCCAACGAGTTCCCCGGCCCCACTTCCGTTGGGTGGGCAGAGCCACCAGGCAGCCCTCGTCAACTATTGTTTTAGCACTTTGGCCGCTAACTTTTGCTCACTGACTCCTTGTAACCGCCTGTTCTTCCCGCCTGGGTCATCAGGTCGCCACCATCTATCCTAAACAACTTCTGAATCACTACGGCCCGATTATCAATCAATTTCCATCGTCGCGGGATACTATTGTAATTACCAAACGCCATTCTCGGACCGTTGAGGCAGTCACAAGATTCGCACCGTATGCGGGAAACGCCCGATCCTGTCTTCGCTTTGCGGGGCTACCCTTCCAACTATCCAACTATCATTGTCCTCCAAGCGCCTTCTTCTCGTCATACCTCGAACACCGTGCCTGTGATACTCTCCCAACACTTGCGAAAATAAAGAGGATACAGCTCGCGATTCGTGCTACCGGCAAGGATAGCGAGAAGGGGGCAACGAACATGAGAGCAAACGCGCACCCCTCTGCTGTCAGCCGTCACAGGTGCTCGCTCGTGAATACACTGCTGTTTGCTGGCTGACACTGTGTGACCGTTTCTTGCCAGGCATTCCATGCCCACGTTGTCTTTTCAGCTTCGGATTCGGTGGTAGCAGCTTGCTAGCGACGAGGCACCCCCAATCATGTCTAGCTGTGTGCCTTCCAGCGGCTGCCTCCCCTCCTACGTCTAGGCGACACTGAACAAGCCCGTTAGAATGACAGGCTTCACAGGCAGAGCTTCAAGAAGCTCAACATTACACGGCTTCTATCAAATACACCCGAAATCTTGTGAAATATACCACCAGTATTACAGCACCGTTGACAGCTAACAGCCGCCACGGACTCGCACGTGGTAAAGTTTCCCGCGCGACCTTCCCGAGAACTCATACTCGAGGGGATGGAAGGCAAGAGGCCCAGGGCGCTTACAACCATCCAAGTCTTAGGAGCACAGTTTAGGAAATTCGAAGCGAGTTACCCTTTTCGAAACTCATGCTGTGCGTCTCTGACGAGGTGACTTCTTTCTTGCTTGTCTTGACCGCAGCGTCTTGACTCTCGCCACCGCAGCAGTCAATCTCTGCCTGCAATCTTCACCGCCCCTCAAGCGACAAGAAAACAATCACATATCTAGCGCCAAAATCGAGTTGCACTGCTTTTAGGTAGTACTCTAGGTGCGTATTGGACGACCGACGTCGCTGCGACTTGCAGACTGGTCCTGGCAACTCCGTGTAGCCTCAGCTGCCCTGCAAGCTAGGGGAAGCAATCAGGCGCGGGGGAAACCAGTGAGACAGACTATCGTACGCCGTATCAAGAGTGGCAACGGCACAATCACGGTCAGATGCAAGACAGATGGCCGTGCTCGATCCCCCCATGCAAGCCTCTGCGAATCATGACGCCAATGATCCTATTCTCTCAATATGCCGCGTACCCGCAGCAATCTCAAAGGAATGCGAAATTTCGCAAATATTTCCCATAGAAGTCCAACAGGGGTCAAACGATTGGATAGTATCAGGCTCCCGAACGCAAATCGGAGCCGGCTCCCGTTCCCCGTGACGGGTACAGAGGCGACAATACTAGCCCCGGCCTGGAAGCGACCCGGCTATTTGTGCCAGCTTGATTTGATTCAGTAACTTAACAATAGTCTCAAGCTGTGTAAAACCAGCTCAAAAGAAAAACTACCGCCAAGTGGCTTGAGGTGCCGCCGTCATTCGATATTCTCCCTGCAGTCTCTCATACTTGCTTGCAGTAAACAAGTCAAATATCACTGCTCTTCAACAGAGTTATACGATCGATACTGTACTCCGAGGGGTTGTTTGCTCTCTCGTCTGACGGAAACCGCACAAGCCGGTGCTCTCCTCTGGCGGGCGTGGCATAGGCAGCACGAATGCGGCCATGAGCGCGGAACGGTTGGTGTAGGCGGTGGCAGTTCTGTTGTACAATTACCGGTTGCAAAATGTTTGCCTTCCACAAAGCTGCTGTGATTCAGTGCTACGCGCGGCCTTGTTCAATGGCTATCGTCTGAGGACCTCCCCTTCTCCCCTTACCCCTCCCATTTTGTGCTTCCATGAATCCCTCGAGGTCGAAACCTGGTTTTTGCCGGCATAGATACCAGAAATTATTGCAGCATAATTGCGAAAATTTGCATCCATTTACTATTCAAACCCCTTGCCAATTGATTCGCCGTAACATGATTAGGCCCCATATGAAGTTAGACAGCAGGTTGATCCAAGATGCTCTGTGACGGGCTCACAGCCTGACTGTGATTAGTTTGCCTGGATCCTAGAAATCTCAATTTTGGTGGCAACTGCGCCAGCTGGACATGGATCCAGAAACCCAATAGTCCTGGGCTTCGCAAATGATCTCCGGGTAGGGTGTGATGGACCATAGGGATGCGCCTCTGGTGCTTTGAGGGCGTCCATTCAAGGAGCGCATCGCATGTTCGTGCAACCCCCTCTAGATTCTGATACCAAAGGAAAGAAGCGTTGCACGAATGAAGTCACAACGGCCTCCATCACGGACGCTGAAAGTTTGGCGCGTAACTATATCACGTTACGTCGTGCGGCGAGTCTGGTAAGGCGTCATGTGGACGAAAAAANTTCATCTCATTAAGCCAGAAATTCCGGCTAGATTTTACGTAGTGATATTCCCCAACATGGTCGTTGAACCAAACTCATGTCGCAAGCGAATCAAGCGCCAAGGAGACACCAGTCCCGGGGAAGTGGGAGGTTTTACGCCAGCAACTCCACGCACTCACTTGCCAGCTCCCTGCACATTGGATCAAAATAGCACCTGATCCCTCGTAAATCTTTCATAGGTGGAATCAATAGTATCCATACAGTTCATGGTGGGTGGGGTGCTGCCGTTTGCAAATCGCAATGCCTATACATGCAGTGGCCGTGATTCGGTTTGCTTGCTTGCTCCGCAGCGCAGACATGTAGGCTCAGAAATTACATCGCATACGGCGCTGAAACTAGCTTCCGCGCCATTTAACCCAGAAATAGCTTTTCTCTGTTTTAAAGAGCGATATTGCAGCTCTCCGCACACCCCTGCTGCCACATGTCTTCCCGTCAAAGGCAGTGAGCAGCGCCCCGGAGCCCATTTTCTGGCCGGGCACAATACACCGTCCTTCTGGCTGCAACGCTCCGCCAGAAGGACTGCCACTGGACTGTCTGATGGCGTATACCCGCTTCCATGGTGCTGCTTCTTGGGCCAAGGTGGATATCCCGGCAACCTGCATGAGCGGCGCCGGGATGCCTCGGGCTCGAAAGTCGAGAGGTGCACACCGGAGGAGGGACCGGGCTAGGAGAACGAAATTAAATGGAATAAAAATTTAATATGAAATGTTAGCTCTAAAATCACGTCTCGGATATGGTTTGGAGAGCAAGAGACAATCATTCAAAGGCCCAAGCGAAGAGGCAAATATGCGCCAGTCTCGAAAGGCAGGTGGTACAGCTTGCAATGCTTGCTATCGGGACCCTCCACAAAATTTAATATTTATTTTTTTTTCTTTTCTTT
>JANAKD010000078.1:0-41906 GCA_027627215.1 Lecanicillium saksenae | reverse complement strand
TGGAGCTCCGTCTGCTTGGCATTGGCGGCGTCGTACTGGTCGACCAGAGTAGACTTGGAGTTCTTCTTAGCAGGGCCCGAGTAGAACTCAAGCTTCTCGTTCCACTGTCCAGTGACGTTGTACAGCACCTCCTTGTCCTTGCCTGTGGGAGTAATAGTGCCAATGACTGTGTTCTTCTTTCCAGAAAGCCATCCCTTTCCGCTGTAGTCAATCTTGGAGCTGAAACCGCTGGAGCTGGTAATATAGCTGGCGCCGTCGAGCTCGACAAACGGAGCTCCAAAGATGAGACCCTCAATGTGCAGCGAAGGCAGCGTAATCAGGTAGTGCTCGGGCTCCTTCTTGTCGCCAATGGGAATGGTCAGAACGGCATGGCCAATCTGCTTGACAATGATGGTGCTGTGGAAGGTAGCCTTTTGCGCGTTGTAGCCCTCGAGCTGGACTCCCGTCTTTTCGTTTCGGATGCAGTACGCGGTGGCGGGCGGGTGGTGGCTGACCTGCTCGGAAACCAGCGTCGTCTTACCCGCCTCGTCGTTCCAGGAGCCCAGGAAGAGTTCGCCCAGGAAAGGGTTCAGCGGCTTCTTTTCGTTTCCAAACTGCTCACTGCGGCTGGCATACTGGTGCTTGAGCGTGGAGAGGAACCACTTGAGGACGAGCAGGGAGCGCTTCGCTGGGTCGGTCTCCGAGGCGGCGGCAACGAGGAGGTTCGGGTGGGTAGACCAGTACGAGGAGAACTCGGTCAGGGATTGCGACGACAGGATAAACGGCGGGGCCGTGAGGGACGAGAGATCGCCGTTGAACGAGGCGATGGACTAAATTGTCAGCTGGAGTAACATTGTCGGCGCGTGCTGAGGTCCAACCTTGAGGAAAGCAGACCAGCTGCCGCTCTGGGCCTGAGCTGTGGATGACATGCTACTGCGGGGTGATGGCGGGGTGAGGGTGAAGCTGGTGATGACGAGAGGATGTAGGTGGTGAGTTTAGGGGTGGATGGATGTGAAGGCGCAGCGTTGATTTCTTAATGCACGGGGCGGTGCAAGATGTTCAAGTTGTCAATTTAATGGGCCAGACCGCACATTGCCCACGCGACTCTCCCCACTTTGACTCTTGCCGCGATCATCATCAGTGACGCAAAGAGATGGCGGATGCGCCACTGATACACACCAAGTTCTTTCTGGAATACCTGCTGTACAGAAATTTATAAGACAAATAAAAGAGATCTGCTTTATTGCTGTTATCAAATTCGCCTGGATGTTTGTGCTTTTGATTTTCAGCTCTGCGCTTGGGCCTGACTGTGGCCCGACAACTATCTGAGCGAAAAGTATTTTCGGGGGGGGGNTTTTTTTCGAATATGTCTAAATAATTCTGGCAAAGCAAGAAAGGTCCTGGTAAAGTCGTGTAAGTGATTTGTCGCTCACTGAAATTCGCCGATCTGGAATTGCGGCCTGTGATGTCAGTGGGGCCTGGCTTCGCTCGCTAGCACTGATTCGTCCCTCCACATCATCACCAGCTTCAACAGCCATCCGCTGCCCCAACACACAACATCACTCTGGCTGGTATTTTTTGGAACCGGGAGGCTTCGGAGCCCCCCAAAGTGGACGAGCAGCGCCAGCCAGCAATGGCGCAACCGCCGGTAGCGCCGCAACTGTCGCCACAGTTTTGCTTCTCGACGAGCACATTACGAGGTACGCCACATCACAAGAGGCTGATACACACAAGCATGGTGCGCGATCTAATATGAGTAGAATTCTTCCGTCACTCGCGCTCGACCATTGACGACACAATCAGCCAGAACTTGAACGCTCTGGTGACACCTTCAAACGCCGGCTTTGATCCTCGATCGACCTCGCAAAGGGCATCCAGATCACAGCGCCGCGACGTGAACACAGAACGATGCAATGGCTTCCTTGAAAAAGTACTCTTCCCCTCGTGGGATTCTCGCTCGCGGATTTTTGAATACTGCGCAGCTGTGGCCTCCAGCCCCGACCCGGACGACCCCGAGGCGGCCCTGCGAGAGCTGCAGAAGAAAAAGGACAGTGAGCGAGTGATAGACGAGCGTCTGGATCCATACTCGGGAAGGTTTTACCCTCGTGAGAGCCGGACAGAAGTTCTCGCATCGACACTGCGCCAGGAGCGCGTGATTGAGGACATTGTTCGCCACCGCACGTGGGAGGTTATCCAGGACCGCTGCGAGGCGCCACCCAAAGACTGGCAAGCGGCCATTGACGCTTGGAAGAAATGATGTCGCAATTGAAGAATTGACGGCTCTTGTAAAGGTTTCCGGTTTGAAACAGCTGCATAATTACTCTGCGAATTTACAACTACCAGCACTCGAACATGTACATTATGTATCATTATAGATAAGCGATACTTTGAATAGACACAGCTCCATATGATTGAAACTATATAACTCAATACTTTTTTAAACCCTTTTAACCCCTTTGTTTCTTGTTCTTTCTTTAGCCTGAATACCTCGTTTACTTGGTCTGTCGACAACCTCTGTCAACTACGCATCCGTCGTCAATCGCTGTAAGATGCCCCACCAATGCCACATACCGCACACACCCCCGAGGATCCTCCGGCAAGCTCCCACAACTACGCTCACCTCGACATCATCCGCAATCACCTTGGTGGAGTGCGCTCTAGACATTCAAGGATAATTTTGCCTTGTTCGTAATTATTCTTGTCAGATACCTCCCCGGCTGCAGCTCCCAATCAGCCCGACTCGCCTCGATTTCCACGCTCCCACGACCGACTCCAAGTGTCCACGACCGGCGTCTTCGACCACATCCACTCCGACATGCCGCAGCAGCTCGCGGCCAAGGAGGCTGCCCAGTTCCGGCAAGTCATCCGTAGCTATGAGGACAAGCAATACAAGCGCGGTCTCAAGACGGCCGACCTCATCCTCAAAAAGGTCCCCAAGCATGGTGAAACCATGGCCATGAAGGCCCTCATCCTCAACGGCCAGGGAAAGATGGAGGAGGCCTTTGCCCTTGGCAAGGAGGCCCTGACCGCCGACATGAAGTCGCACATCTGCTGGCACGTCTACGGCATCCTCTACCGTGCCAACAAGAACTTTGAGGAGGCGGCCAAGGCCTACAAGTTTGCGCTCAAGCTGGAACCGACGTCGGCCCAAATACAGCGTGACCTGGCCGTCCTGCAGGTCCAGATGAGAGACTACCAGGGCTACATCCAGAGCCGAAACGCCATGCTGCAGGCTCGTCCCCAGGTGCGCCAGAGCTGGACTGCCCTCGCCATCGCCCACCACCTCGCCGGCAACCTGACCGAGGCCGAAAACGTCATCACCACGTTCGAGGATACGCTCAAGACGAAACCCACCCGCTACGATCTCGAGCACTCCGAGTCTGTCATGTACAAGAACTTCATAATTGCCGAGCAGGGCGACTACAAGCGCGCGTTGCAGCACCTCGAGACAGATGCCAAGCAGAACCTCGACCGACTCGCCTTCCTCGAGAACCGCGCTGAATACCTGCTGAAGCTTGATCGCAAGGAGGAAGCCGCTAAAGCCTATCGGGCCCTGATTGACCGCAACTGCGAGCATGCGCCCTACTACACAAGGCTCGCCGAGGCTCTGGACATTGCCGAGGACGACTGGAAGGCCCTAAAGGCCATCTACGACGAGTACGCTGCCAAGTACCCCCGCTCCGACGCCGGCCGCCGAATTCCCCTCGACTTCCTCAGCGGCGACGAGTTCCGCAAGGCCGCCAGTGACTACCTAACTCTTATGCTCAACAAGGGTGTCCCCTCAACCTTTGCCAACCTGAAGCACCTGTACTCTGACAAGTCCAAGAAGGAGACGCTTCTCAAGCTCGCCGAGGAGTACCTCAACTCGCAAAAATCTGACTCGGACAGCAAGGACAAGGGCGAGGCCGCCGCGCTCTTCTACCTGGCCCAGCACCACAACTACCACATGAGCCGCGACCTGACTAAGGCTACCGAGTACATTGAGAAGGCCATTGCCAAGGACAACAAGAGCGTCGACTACCACATGACCAAGGCCCGCATCCTCAAGCACAGCGGCAACTTGCAAAAGGCGTCAGAGATGATGGACTATGCCCGCAGCCTGGACCTCAAGGATCGTTACATCAACAGCAAGGCCGCCAAGTACCAGCTGCGCAACAACCAAAACGACAAGGCGCTCAAGACGGTTGGCCTCTTCACTCGCGCGGACACCGTCGGCGGCCCTCTTGCCGACCTGCTGGACATGCAGTGCATGTGGTTCCTGACCGAGGACGCCCGCGCTTATGCGCGTCAGGGCAACACCGGACTCGCCCTGAAGCGCTTCCACCAGATTGCCAGCATCTTTGACGTCTGGCAGGAGGACCAGTTTGACTTCCACAGCTTCTCCTTGCGAAAGGGCCAGATCCGCGCCTACATTGACATGATTCGCTGGGAGGACCACGTTTTCGACCATCCCTTTTACACACGCGCCGCCCTCGATGCCATCAGCATCTATCTGAGCATGGCGGACAAGGCTGCGGCCGCGAACGGAGAGGAAGACGCCGATGAGCTGTTGGCCCAGAAAAAGGCCGCTAAGAAGGCCAAGAAGGAGCAGCAGCGTTTGGAGCGCGAGGCAGCCGAGAAGCAGGCTAAGCAAGATCCTAACAAGGCTGTTGGGCCTGACGGCGAGCCCAAAAAGACGGATGAGGACCCTCTGGGTTTGACGTTGGCGGCGACGACGGAACCGCTGGCCGTGGCCATGAAGCTGCTGTCGCCGATGCTGGAGGCGAGTCCCAAGAGTATTGACGTGCAGCTGGCCGGTTTTGAAGTCTTTATGCGAAGGGGTAAGCAATTTTATTTTACATTGGACATCATGAACATTCACGCTAATTTTTTTTAGAAAAATACGTATTGGCTCTGCGCTGCCTGAATGCCGCCGTTGCACTCGACAACACCCACCCCAAGCTGCACGCGCAGATTGTCGCCTTTGCCAAGATGCTCAAGACAGCGTCGCTGTCGCCCAAGGTGGCCGAGGTGCTCAAGGCTGAGTTCAAGGCTGATATTGCCGACCTGGCCAAGTACAATGCCGACTACGAGGCCAAGCACAAGGACATTCGCCACATCCTGTCATCGGTGGCCGCTCAGCGCGCCCTGGAACGGCAAGGACACCAGCGCCAAGCTGACGGCGGCCTTGAGCCTGCCCAGCACCACGTTTGAGGATGCGATTGAGGTGCTAGACACGCTGAAGCGATGGAAGAGCGGCGAGGCGGAGACGTTTCAAAAGGCGGCGCACGCCAAATTCCCCGAGGCTACGAGACTGGCCTGAATCGAGAAGCGAATTGCGAGGCGGAAGAGGTGTTTAATGATGTAGCCGGTATCCTGAAGGATTCAAAAACGAGTTTCAATATGGAGGCCAATCTGGTCAAGCCTGTAGGTCATGTCCAAGGCCAGTGATGGAATGGTTTACAACAAGTCTCGAGTGTCAAATCCGCGGCGACGGCGTACGGCTTAAGGTATGTATGAGGTATTATGGAGTATAGAGCATACTGGGTACGGAAAAATAAAATACACGTTTCATCAATGCAGGGATGTATGCAGAGTCTGATAAGCGCATGGTTTTTTGCAACTTGACAAGCCATCTTCCTTTTAATGAATGGTTCGTATTCTACGCCTCGAGTAATAGTCTGCCGCCACAGTGGGCAACGCCGCCTCCAGACATGGGATGCAACCTCGGTTGTGGAGCAGAGCATTTCCAACCCACGAAACAAACTCCAGGAACTCCAGGAACTCCAGGGAATCTCATTTTCCCGCTAGCAGGAAATAACCATCCCGTCTGTCCGTGTCTAGTGTGGCACCGCCCGTACGAGCATCGCGGTCCGCCCAGAGACTTCTGCCCGCATCCTGTCTCTGCACCTGTCAGCGCCGACTGTCAGTGCTAGCGCCCTGCTAGGGTCCCAGCTGCCAGCCCGCGTCCCACCCGGAGCCCGGCAGGCCGAAGCCCAGAGCTCGAAACAGGACAAATCGCCGCCGTCTATTCATTTTCAACATCTCTGGCCCTTGCCGCGCTCTTTTTGTCCTTTTTCTGCTTGCTTGTTTTTGCCGCTTCAGTCTCTCGTTAAGCAACGTTGCCTCTGTCGTTGCGCCCACGCTAGCTGCCCGTGTGACGCGAGTCACCCGCCAGCTTACCTCGGCCACGCCATTGCCTCCGTTGCGGCCATTGCTTCGTTTGCCATTGTCTGCCAGTGTCCTGTTTTGTAGCCTGCGCATCATTATTGAAGCTTCAAACACTGTCGGCTTCACCGTCGCTGATACCCTTGCCCCCGGCGCCATGAGCACCAACGGTGTTGAGCAGCTAACGCTGCAACTGGCTAGCGGCAGGACGCTGACGATTGACAAGGCAGACCTCGTTCTCCAAGGTGCGCATCCACCAGCTGTCGCGATGTGCCAATGCTAAATGTCCAGACCCCAATCCCGTTGTCGACAAGAAGAAAAAAGGTATGCAAGCTGCCGCAGCTGTCAGTCCAGAGCTAATGTCGCAGATCGCAACGGACGGCAGACGATACCACTCTACAACCTCTTGTGGGCCGAGGTGGTCGACGCCAACCTGACGATAGAATACGCCCAGCTCTCCGACAAGGGCAAATTTCAAGTCGAGAAATGGACGCTACCGACAGCCGAAGACCAGCCCACCGACGCATTTGCCACAAATATCCGGACCCGCGCGTACGGCGAAGCGCAACAAAAGAGACGCGCGTACGTCCTCGTCAATCCCAACGCCGGCCCCGGCAACGGCATCAAGCGCTGGGAAAATGACGTCAAGCCGATTTTCAATGCTGCACGCATGGAGCTGGATGTTGTATTTTTAAAACGAGGTGGCGAGGCGCTCGAGCTCGTCGAGAAAATGAACATTGACAGCTACGACACTGTTATTCCCTGCTCCGGAGACGGCACTGCCCACGAAGTCTTCAACGGATTGGCCAAGCGACCCGATGCCAAGCTGGCGTTGTCCAAAATTGCCGTCGGCCACATTCCCTGCGGTTCCGGCAACGCCATGTCCTGCAACCTGTACGGATCTCACAAGCCAACTTACGCGGCCCTGGCTCTGGTCAAGGGCGTCGTGACTCCTCTAGATCTCATCTCCATTACGCAAGGCGACACACGCATCATTTCGTTTCTCTCACAGTCGCTAGGCATCATTGCAGAAGGCGATCTTGGTACAGAACACCTGAGGTGGATGGGCAGCGCGCGCTTCGACTACGGTGTCATTTCCCGAGTCTTCCGCAAAAAGGTGTACCCATGCGACATTGCCGTACAATTGGAAGTAGAAAAGCCCCAGGTCAGGGAGCATTATAAGAGACATGCCAGCATGCCCAGCCTGAGGAAAGCTGCTGCCGAACAACCAGATATCAATGGAGATACCAATGGAGATGCCAATGGAGATGCCAATGGAGACGCCAATGGAGACGCCAATGGAGACGCCAATGGAGACGCCAACGGAGGGGCCAGCGGAGAGGCCAGCGGAGAGGCCAATGGACACGACGGCGGGTTACCAAAACTCAAGTACGGAACAGTAAAGGACGATTTGCCTGCTGGTTGGCACCTGGTTCCATATGACAAGGTTGGAACATTTTACTGCGGTAATGTAAGTACTAATATTTTCTCTTCTTTTTTCTTTTTTTCCTCGCTTCGCTTGATGTCACCCTCAACGCAAGCGCATCGTTGACACGATGCGCTGGGTCACTGGAACAGTGAGAAGAGAAATTCAGAAGCTAACTGGTAAGATGGTATACATGGCACCCGAGGTGCCCTTCTTTCCCGCTGCGATTGCCGCCGACGGCTGCATGGACCTCATCACCATGAACGGCGACATCCCCACGCTCCAGGCGCTAAAGGCATTTCTGTCTGTCGACTCGCACAAATTTTTCGACAGCCCATATGTTCACTACAAAAAGGTTTCGGCATATCGCATCATCCCCCGCAACCAAAAGGACGGCTATATTTCCATAGACGGCGAGAAGGTGCCCTTTGAGCCGTTCCAGGCCGAGGTGCACCAGGGTCTCGGCCGTGTCATTTCGAAGAGGGGTAAGCTGGAGGCCGAGGGGCCGGCCAACTGGGACAAAGTGACGCTCTCGGAGAGACTGCACGCATGAAGTTATTGCATAGATACGCATAGATACCCAGGATGTATATACAATGATTGACGTCACGACACCAGACAAGTAAACGTTGATACCTCGCGGGGTCTGGGTGATGACCGCCGCAAATACCGCCAGCATCGACCATCACCCAACACCTGGTGGCGATCGATTTGCGCCCTTTCCCACGCTTATATACGCTAGCAGTGGTGGATGGCGGTCATGAGGCGCACTTCTCATGGCAGACTTTGCCGGGCGTTCGTTTTCCAAAGTATATCTACGAACGCCCGTGTTTTGTTCTTCTATATATTCCGCCCGGAATGTCCTGAAAGTCTTTCTCTTCTCTTCATTTCCTGAAATCTCTTTCTTCTTCGTCTCTCACACGTCTCCGTCGTATCCTCACGCCAACATGAAGTTTGCCATTGTTGCTCTCGCCGCTGCCATCGTTCAGGCCTCCCCCGTGCCTGAAGAGCGTAAGGATGGGCTGCCCATCCCCGTCCACCCTGCCGATCTGCCCATCCCCGACGGGCTTCTCCCCATGTCTGAGAGCGACGAAAAGAAGGACGTCAAGAAGGACGACAAGAAGGATGACAAAACAAAGGTCAAGAAGCCCGAGGAGACCATCCACGCCTGCGCCATGCCCTGCGTCGAGGCCTACGTCCAGAAGCACACCAAGTGCGCGCTCGACGACTACAAGTGCATCTGCCGCCACAAGGAGGTCAAGGATAAGGATGCCGTGATCTGCGTCATTAATGCGTGCGGCTTCTCCAGAGCCAAGAGTAAGTGTTTTGTCCCGACCCATCCCCATGCTCATTGCTAACTGTGCAGACATCGTCTACCCTGCCATGATTAAGTTCTGCAAGCCTTATTCTACAAAGGATTAATTTAGCTTGGTTGTAATTTGTCTCATTCTTGAAATAAAATAATATATGTATTCTACGCGTGCCTCATTTGATTTGCCGTGACTTGCCGGTTTGTATTTGTGAAGAAGGTTTGCACTACGCCGCCACCCCAGCAGATGATGACCAGCTGTAGCACGCCATTGAAATTCGCGACTATTTTTTTGGGCACAATATATCAATACATATCAGCAGTATATCTTTATACGGTCATGATGTATTTTCAAGAATAGGCGTGGGCTGCTGCGGTGCGTTTACCGGCTTGCTAGTTGCAGCCCACATGAACTCAGGCGTCACATCCGTGTCCAGCGCAAAAGAAGATCTCGTACAGGCAGTTCGCTTCATTCGTCGAGACCAGTGAACCCCTGCCAGGTATAAATATAAATCCAATGCGGCATAAAAAGGCAACTGGGAGAATGGGCAAGCAAGCACCGTCTTGCAGACTTGCGACCCACTCTGCCACCACCAGCAAAAAAACTGGTCCATGCAGGGCTTGAACCTGCGGCCTTCGCATTACTTGATACTGAATGAATCCAGTATTAGTACGACGCTCTAACCAACTGAGCTAATAGACCTGGTATTTGATCTGTCTGGAGAAGCGGAATTGGCGTATATTAAGGGCTAGAATTGAGCTGGACGAAGGCTGTTATGTTGAACCGAGATCCGGGGTAAGGCTGGGTACACGAGGATATGCGGGCGCACGTGGAATTTGGAAGTTGACGGGGTTTGTGGAAGGTGCTTCTGGCCTTGGTGGTGGCGGTAGTGTGGCGCGAGCTTGTTGACGTTGCTAGTACCACATGCAAGGGGTGGGCTTGATGGCATGCTGGTATATCGAGGGAACAAAGAACCAGAGATCAATCCACGACCATTTTATAGGACAGCTGTAAAAATACACATACTGACTTGGCATTGTGAGGCCGTGATAGCTGGGAATAAAATCTGTGACAGCTACAGGGTAGTGGCTGAGGTCGTGGCTGCGCTGGTACTGTCGTGGGTGCAAACGCTGGACAAATTTTCAGGCCAAAAAAAGGGAAGGGAAAAAGAGGAGGAGAAGGAAAAGAAAAGCAGACGAAACCAAAAACACAATTGGCTAGATCACCCAGGACATTTACCGTCAGTACCTTACAGTGCGCGGTTCCCATCTTCTACACTTGCCACCAGGTTATGTCAGCAGCAAACTTGACGCAAACATCACCATGGGGGACGTATCGCCAGCGTCCATATTCAGCCTCAATGCGCTGTTTGACAACCCACTCTTCGCGGGCGGCATCGGGCTGGCGTCGCTAGGTGCTGCGGCGGCCTTTGCGCGGAAAGGCGTCATCGTCGCCGCGGGAGCTGCTCGTCGCCGGCTCCTGGTCAACGTGGAAATTAGCAAGCAGGACCCGGCCTATCCCTGGATCCTCGCGTGGCTGTCGACGCCGCGGCCGACGCCGGGCTTCCTCGCCTCGCGCCTGACGCGCATTCACAACCTGTCCGTGACGACGGCCACGGCGTCCAAGGGCAGCGCCGTCGGAGGGCCGCCGAGCGCGCACTTTTTCCTGCAGCCCGGCTACGGCAGACACATTGTCAAGTTTCGCAATGCCTTCATCGCAGTCAACCGAGAGAAGCACAACACGGCCAACATGAACACGGGCGAGCCGCACGAGATTGTCCAGCTACGACGCTGTCATTTCAGCTCGAGCCTTGGCCCCCAAGACGGGGGGGGGGGGGAGGGTGACGGCCTTGTCAGCGATGTTTGCTTGACCGACAACGAGGCAGAAAATAGGAACATGTTACTCATGGCGTATTTCAATTAAATTAATTTTCATTATTTAATTATTATTATCTTCAAAATTTGAATATTCAAATATTCCCAAGGCTGCTTGCAGACGCTAGACGTCAGCCTACAACCTCCTTGTCTCGTGTTGGGCGACATGGTTCTCTGTAATGCTGCACCCTGTTGATGTATATGTTATGATTGATTGCCGGAAGGGTTTTCTATGATTTTCAAAATTGCTTTTTAATTTAAAACCCACCAAGGTGAGAAGACAATGTAACGGAAAGACGTGAGACGTGCAGACTGTGATGCGCAAGCCTGCATTGTACATCAGGACAGATGTCTCTCATTGCGGGATATTCATACCCGGACAGAGATGCTCTGCTAGGTGTTTGATTATTTTAAAATAACTGTTTTAAAATAATCATTCTAAAAAACAAATTCGAATTTTCATTTTATTTTACATTTCACATTATTTCATCAGTCGACTCTTCCGCTCCGTCTAAGCCCACGTGTGAGCAGGGTCTCGCATTGACCTGCCTATCAAAGCCGGCAACGGCAATCACACGCTGTTATTCGCGCCATTGCATCTTCAGCCACGCTTCTTAAGGCTGAGTTTCGTCCTGGAGCGGGACGTAATCCGTTTCAATTGCATCATCTCAGGGTGTCAGCAGTAAATCCGTCGGTGCCGGTGTCGGAAAGGCCTCTTATCATCCCGTCTTTTTCCTACCCTGGCCTGCTGAATCGCCAGATCCTTTCCAGACCCTTGCTTGTGGCGTCCCCAGCTCTGCCACACATCACTTGCCAAACTTTCGTCACATTGCAGGAAACTGCGCGAACAATGAAATTTGAAAGATACAAAGGAACAAAGACTTGGTAGAAGATTGCGTTCAAATTTCTATCTGCCGGAGGAGGAGAGTAGGCGAGGTCGCATTACCATGACTGGCTCCTCAAAGATGATTTCTGAAGCGCAACGGCACTTGATATAATACTCAGCAATGAGATAGACGACGAAAATGAGCAAAAAAGCAAAGTGTCATTGAAAGGCAAACTGTACGGGTATCGCGGCAGCACCAGCCACAGTGACATGAGTTGCGCATCCGAGTTCCATCGCGGCTGTGTCCAAGAATGCCGGCTAGGTATTTTCTTTATTCGAATAAAAATTATTTAACAAATTTAAATTATTTTATTATTTATTTGAATCTGTTATTTGAATGCCACCGCGTTTTTATCACTCGTTACACGCGTCCTGGGGCGTAACACGGGCCATCACGATGTCAGCGGGGCAAGCTGAAGGTAGACATCCGAAGACCTTTTGTCGCGCAACAAAGAACAATAGCCCAAACACTTGATTCTTTCCGCTCAATACCGCAAAGTTTGAAAGAATCGGGCGCAAACATGCAGGCTTGTTTTCTCCTCTCCCTTGGCCGCGGCCGCCCGCAACGCAAGCTTTTTTGCCCTTCACCGTCGGAATCTTGCAGGCGGGATATATTACCTCCACACCATCAAGCAACCCCTCAGCCTGCAGAATCTGAAAGCCCAACGTGGCGTTGCCTCGCGATGCTGAGTGGTGGCGGTCAAGCTTAATCAAGTGATAATGTAACCGTCTCGTGGAGGAGACAAAAATCAGTGGCTGATACAAATTGATGCTGGAGCTGAATGGGACGCTGCATCGCCTGCGCGCTGCATCGGCGTCCAGCCAAGTTACACCGGGGTCGTGCTGCATATTCTCCATCCCCCATGATTGTAAACGTATAGTATTGTGTGACGAATGTGAAGCATACGAAATTATCCAGCCTGTGCTACCTGCTAGCGGTGTAGTCGTAACTGGTGTATCGTGATTCAAACACGTTGCAAGTCTGCATCACAATCACAGAGCCGTTGGCAAAAATATCAAATGTATAGTGACATGCATATTATTCACTTATATGTAGAAGTAGTTGCAGGATTTATGCCCATAATTATTAAAAGCGGCCATTCCATGGTCCTACAGCCCAAGCATGCTTGCACACCACCAACGCAACACACCCGAATGCAAGCCAAGCTGCAAGTTTTCGGTGACGTTTCTGCCACGGGCAATCAGTGCGACGCATCGGGTACGAATTATTCTATCGGCGGCACGGCACGATATGCTGTGATCGTTGTGCTTTGCATATCAGGCGCTAAACGTTGTGACCGTTGGATGCCACTTCGTACTCGATGCGCTCCTTTTGGCCGTTTTCAATATTGACTGATGAGTGCACCAACTCTTGGGACCTGCAGTCCTCCATGAGCGCCGCCGCAATTTCCCCATACGAGGTGGATGACGTTGGCTCGATTCCTGTGTAGTGTAGCCCAAGAGAGAGACATTGGTTCGCCCCAGCTAAGCCTTCTCTTCGCGATCCGAAACACGCCGAAAAAACTCAGCTCGTATCATAACGGATTTTGGATGTAGAAATAGGATACGTCAATTCTGGCACTAAAATCTGGAGACACGAATGTCCCTGTGACGAAAAGATTTTGCATTTCTTTGTCTTTGCGAAAGGATGGTAGTGTCACTCCAGTTCCGAACGAAACAGTCACGAGGCCGGTGGCGTGGTGAAACAGACCTCAACTAAGACAGCTTGTTGGTGGTTTTTTTTTAACATACATATGTAAGCCGCGGGACGACGCCTCGGGAGGGGCGGGCTGCTCCCCCGCCGCAAGGCAAACACGTCAAGCGAAGGATTTTGTGTCTTAGAAGTTTTCTCACAGGATGATGATGTCTTTGCTTCCAAGGCGAATAATGCGGATGATGCGGGCGTTAAATTTCGGGGTCCTGAGTCTCATGCACGATGAACTGGCTGAATAGATCTGTAACTTGACTCACATTATTATTTATTATTTGAAAATTCTTTTATCTATGAATTTTATGAAATTATTACTTTATTATTAAATTAAGAGCTCAAGATATGTTTTTGATGTCTCGCGCTTGCCTCACCCTCTGGTAGTCAGCAGCCAGCACACCATCTCCAGCAAGCTATACTGGCGACTGCTCTGGAATACTTGACTAATACTGACCGTATATGACCATAAGTCAAGTAGTCCGTTTTAAACGGCGTATTCTACAACAGTCTGCCAATGTTGGTAACAGTAGCGAATGCCGAGGACTAAACGGCATCCGTGAGCCCCCCTGTCTCTTGAGGCTCTGACACATGATACATAGATTCATGACAAGACAACTACTACCATACGAGATGAAATAATTGAATCAAATTAATATTTTATAATCAATTCATTTCTCTAATCATTCGACTCATGGAGAGCCATGCCCTGGCCCTGGCGGACGATTGCGGGGGAATGCGCCCCAGGGGCACGGTCCGTTCTCCAGAATGGGGAGTTCCGCCGCATGGCTGCTTAATGCCTTGTCTCGTACAGTCGTAATGTGCACCGGCCAGTATACTCCCCATTTCCTCCTTCCATCAACAATACATGGCGCAGCGGTGGCTTTGTTTTAATTGCTTGAGTCGACGCCGTCGGCGGTCCCGAACCTCTGCAGGACGCGCTAGAACATGGTGCACCCCATTTTCCAATAGCCGTTGCAACAAGTTTGGTTGCGAGGCTATTTCCTGGAGGCGCACTAATAAGGAATAAGGGGAACGGCCCGTGGCGGACCACCTTAGCTCCATTTGGGCACTTTGGCGGGAGAGCTTTGACACTTGCTTCAGAAACGCGATTCAGGGAAACGGGTGACGCATTTACCACAACGGAGGAGTGGCGGCATAAAACGTTGACACCCCGAAGGAGATGGATGCTCCGAGGCCGTTCTGACTAGGATTTGAGTGCTCCCAACAGGGATCGTGGTGGTTGTATAATGAATCGGCAGAGATGGGGTGATCCAGCCATGTTCAGTCGAGTTGAGCAGGGGTAGTGCAGCATCGCCATCCTCGGGCTCCTGTCTGAACACGGTAATTGAAAGAGCCATCCCGAACGCTTGGGCAACGGGCATGTTTTACCGAATCCTGGCGTGCGCTCGGCATTCATGCACAGTTGCGAGCTTTCGACAGCCTTCGGTTACATTGCCCAACACGTTTTCTCTGATTCCAGCGATTTAAACAACCAGGAGCCACGCAGATAATGCCGAGATGGGCTGATCAAGCTGGGATTGGGGGTTACCAACGCGACAGGTTGAAACACAGGGGTGTTGCCATTTACACGTTACTAGGCGCCACAGAACTACGATTCATGCATCATTCCTCGACGGCCTTCCATCCTCTCTTGTGAATGTAATAGTCAATAGAGGACCTGGGTCATTTCACGAGCGCGAAAGGTCACAACCTCAAGCGAGACACAGGCAGCGCCCGGCCAGACCAGGGGGAAATTGAGCAGGCATTTCCCCAGTTGCCAGCAGACCTCTTCTGGTATTCCGGCGCCGCAAAACTCAGGGCAGGATGCAGGGATTGCGGAACTTGCAGCCGGCGCTGGCGAGACACC
This sequence comes from Lecanicillium saksenae, assembly GCA_027627215.1. Taxonomy (NCBI): domain Eukaryota; kingdom Fungi; phylum Ascomycota; class Sordariomycetes; order Hypocreales; family Cordycipitaceae; genus Corniculantispora; species Corniculantispora saksenae. The sequence goes on along the minus strand of JANAKD010000078.1, from coordinate 26,709 downwards.
CTGAGACCCGCGCGAACGGTTGCCGAGCCTTTGCTGGATAATTCCAGGATTAATTCGCTTTTAATCATTTTATTTTATTTTTGAATTAAATAAATAATGAATTGAATTCTTCGATTATATTTCTTTTCGAAATATGTTGCTGAGATGCTCAATTACAAGTGAGTTACTGGACCACGTGGTGCTTGCAGCCTGCGAAGGAACCCTCATCTCCAGCCACACAGACGCGGCGCAGCGAATGACTGGCGACTGCAGACTTTCACACAATGCAGTACGCAATATCGGAAGTCTATATAATAACCTTGGCCGATATCTATTATCCAGCTACAGAGGTCTCCCACAAAATCTGCCGCATGCCTGATGCCCCTGCTGTGATCCGAAGTATGGCCACAGCTCTCGGCACAGCATCCAAGTTCAACTATGAATCGCTGAATAAAGTGGTCAGCAGTATCTAGGAATTGGATTTCGCATCCCCGGAAGCTCGACGCTCTCTAAAGTTCACAAATATTTTAATTCATTAAACAATTCTTTTTCTCTAATTTCAGAAATTTTTTTGGCACGCGTTAGCTCGCTCCGGACCGCCAGAGAATATACCCGGAGATATCACCCCCTAATTTAGCCTCAGTGTGACGCCATCATGCTAATTAAAAGAGCGATGGCACCGAGCCCTCGCCAGCTGTGGCAAACAATTTCGGAACCGATAATTCGAGGATCTCTTCAAGAAATGAAACTGTGGTCATCTGGAAGTACCCCTTTGCCTTGCATGAATAGCTCGCATGCGGTGCAGCGTCACTTCCCAGGGATGCTCTTTACACAGCGTTGATCATGCTTCTCGAAGAGTTGTCGTGCAGTAGTGATGCTACCACGCAACTGAGCGCCAAACATTAGGCTATTGATCAAACCCCCGTTGCGAAGGCTGGAAAAGCCTGCTTGACACGTAACTGCCTGCCTTGGCCTGCTAGTGAAGAGCCCCCTGGGCTAGTTGCCTACAGGATGCGACGCCAATCACGACCTCCGCAGCAACCGGGATGATTCCGCCACTATCTTGGGTCACATCGACGTACGGTGCAGCACCGTCAGTGGTCGAGCCAGGTCTAGCCCAGAGCCACGGAATCGGTTCAGTCAATCAGGGTTGTAGTTTTGCTGGCGGTCGTTTCATCGCTCCAGCGCGCCCCAGTTCCGCACCACGTAGGCAAGGCGCAGATGTGAGTTGCTGCAACCCAAGACCGCCCCGTGCTATTTCGCCTGCCGTGCCGGCAACTTTTCTGAGAAAGGTCCCGTGTGCTGAGCTCGCAACAAATCCTTCGTTTTAGCTTCTTTCGTTGTTCTACAGGACGGCAGTCGTGTCAATGGCCTTGACGTCCGGCGGCCCGTTAATTTGCAGCGATTCTATTTTGGTCCGAAAACACTCGTCGCGATAGCAGGGGCGCTGAATGATATTGGGGTGCGATAGAAACTAAAACTCCTCTGTCCTGCGCCGTGGATGAGCAGTGAGCACGCAAAGTGCCTTCGTCTGATCGAGAAGGGGGTAACTGTGCCCAGTACTCTGTATGTTTGGTCAAGTTGACATCTGAGACATTTGTAAACGCCACTCTATATTGTAGCTGATGGCTACTCAAAGACAATGTCCCACAAACTGCGGGGGAGTCGTGTCGTGCGCGATAACGTATCAACCGTCAATGCCCAGCTGATCAATTACACTGGTAGCCCTTTCTCCCAGCCCTGAAATGATGCTCAGTCCCCTTGGTGTGATAAAATGTTTGTATCAAGCATCTTCAGAAATATGAGTGAGTGTGCCATCATATGTGGACAGTCACAAACAACTGTTACTGTATCATCTCTGGCCTAGGCATAAACAGAAGACAAAAGTGAAAACTGCATCACTCATGATTAGGTGCGCTAAAAGTATCGAATTGAGGAATCGTAGGCTAGTTGTCTCTTCCTCTGTAGTTAAGCGTCACCGGGTTCTGCATCTGACTGCTACTCCTTACATTGCTGTCCTTTTCTGCGCGTTTGTACTGGAACTTTGTCGGAGGGAAACCAAATAGAGCTTTCTGCATTCGATAAGGACTGTTTCTCAAATGTATCAACCCTCCAAACTCGGCAACTGTAATAAGTGGTGTCTCTCCACAGATGACTCCGATGGTCTGGGAACGGGCATTGTGCGACACTGTGTGTACCTGGATATGCAGAGCTAGCCCTCGATCTCAAATCATATATACCGTTCTACAAGGTTTATTGGCGACATCGAAATGCGCAAAGAAGAGTGGTACTTTGTTGAAAGGGTTATACTCGTGAGTGGACAATACCGTCTCGAAGTTGGGTAGTAGGGCCTCGAGTACGCGCTTCAACAGTCTGCTATTAGCAAAAGATTGTATAGAAAGTATGAATAGGTGATTCGTAATGTCCCAGTACTGTCCAAGCTCTGGAGTATGCCTCTATCACACACAATGCTGTCCTGGTTTGTAATCACGCTTTTTCACAGCAGCCGTTAACAAACAGGCATGAAATAATTGTCATATCGAGCAAGAGGATGATTTTCAGCAAGTTCACCTACATACTATGGAACACCGGCGATGGTCCTTTGGATGGCTTGCCCGGTTTCATATGAGAAAATGTTATTCAATTCGGTGCAAACATTTGAGGCTTGCTAGAAATGAAAATTGATATAAATAACGAAGGTATTATAATAAGACCCAGGAAAGGGGCGTATCGATTCAGCAGGGCCAAGTTGTCTTCGTCACGCGAGCAGTATGTAACGGAGGCACCACAATGATACACTATGGCGCAAGGTAATGTGAAAAGCAAATATAAATTACCCATTAAGTATGTAAGCCATCTCCCTATATCCACATCCCCTGCCATATTATGCACTACCGACTTAAGCCTTGGGAGGAGCGGCGTGGAAGGGCTTGTCGGGAACCTTGCCAGAGTTGATCTCGTTGTCGTCATAGGCGGGGTAGGCAATCAGCTTCCTCTTGTTGTCATACATGGCGAATGTGGTGAAGCCAACAACGAACTGGCCAGACCAGCCGCTGGTGATGGTGTAATCACCGCAGGTGACGGGACCGCCGTTGGAGCGCGAGGCGGGCTGACCGTTGGCGGCCTTGACGACGTAGGTGCAGTGGGTAGGAGTCGTCTCCTGGTTATTGATGGCAAACTTCCAGGTGCAGGACGTATCCTTCTTGTCGCAGGTGCGAGACATTCCCTGGATGATCCAGTCGGGAGTTCTCTCCTCAAGAGGAGCTGCAGTGGCAGCCGAGGCGAAGGCAGCGACGGCGAAGAGAGTCTGGAAGATCTGCATCTTGATGGATGTGTTTTGTAGATGAAAGTATTGATTTGTGGAAAAGAGAAAAGATATGCGAAAGATGAGTGATTTGAGAGTGTGTGAAGGTGAATGAATTGAAGGTTCTTGTACCGGGAGATGGTGGCCCTTCTTATACCTGAAAACCGGAAGCTTGGCCCCTTCAGTCAGGCTGAGTGCCACGATCGCATGACAGCTCAGCCATAGAAGTGCCCATATCCCTCAGCGCGCCTTCACCGAAAATAGCATTTTGAGAGCGCAGTTACCCCGAAGCTGAGCCTTTCGGCGGTCCCTTGATCGACGCCTCTCTCGTATCCCGACAGCCCGATCGTCTATGCGAGCGGGTAAACTGCGACTTTCTAGTGTAACTTACTGCTACGCTAAAGCGGGGGCGAGCTGTCCCTGAGAGCAAAAACCTTGGCAGATACGCTTAATTCAGGCTGTGCAAAGAACGATTCAATAATCTAGCATCATAGCAACTCTAGTGAGCGCGTGCCGTCTTTTCCTACACGGGGTCAATGATGCACTGAAGGATCAATTGGGCCTTGTTTAGTGACTCGCGATCGGTCCACGATTCAAGCAAGGCTGGGGGCTGTTAGTGGAAGCCTTACCATTACCTAAATGCTAGTGGCCGCCGCCAGCCGAATGGCGTAAGCTTGCCGAAGGTCTTGTGTAGCAAATTCTCGGGAAGCTCAGCAGTTCGTATTCCAATTATAGTAATCAGGCTGTAGATCAGGCAAGGTGCAGCCAGGCAGAGCCCAAAATCCCGGCAAGAGTTTTGCTGGCTTTGAAGTATTGAAACTTCGTGTTTTTGCAGAGAAAACCCTGGCTTTACTGGCTGTAGAAACCTTGGCGCATGCCGTCACTTTATGGTCCCGACCCTGGCTGGTATGGGACCCTTGCAGGACGTGATGCAATCAACCGCGTGGGCAAGGCGACAGCTCGCCGCCGCATCAAACTTACCTACCCATCCGCATCGATCCATAACTAAATCCTAAACTGTAAATCATTTGCAAAATAACTTGGTTGAATACTTGGTCTTGCAACGCGGCCCTTCTTGATCAAGAGCCCGCCATGATGTCAATGAGTGGGCACCAAAGGGTCTTTGGCGAAGTATCGGTGACAAGTTTGAGGCAAGGGAGCTTTGCCGTAAACCTTGAGTGGGATGCGCTCCAGGGCCTCCCGGTAATTATTTCGGATTTTATTGCATGGAATGACGGAAATGAAAAATGAATAGATTAAATATATTCGATGTTAATCGAGGAACCTATTCTCACGACTTCTGAGCGCCAGGCTGAGTGCCGATACGCTTATACTTGCGAGGGTCTTTTCTGCTCATCATCTGCTGATCTCTTGTTCCCTTGCCACCCTCCCAGAATCCTCTACCCTTCTTCCCGATAACGCCACGCCCACAGAATTTACATTCGTCAACGGCGTAATTCTGCTCACGACTGCACCAGCCGCAAATCATGCGGTTTGCCCATTCATTGGGGTGGTCCTCGGCCTCCTCGTGGCAGCGATCGCACGGGAAGACCTTGTTGCAGCACGAGAAGCGGAACCAGCGGTACGACTTGCGGTAGTGCGTGCATGCACCCCGGTTTGGCAGCGGCTCGCCCGCGTGCAGACCAAGCTTTTCAGTCTTACGCTTAGGACCGGACGTGGGCGGAGGAAGCGTGCCAGGCGTAATGAACAGGAATTTGACGTCGGGAATCTTAAAGGTAAACTTGGAGTGGCATTCGCGACAAACGTTCGTCATGGTCTCGCCACGTACGGAGACGAGGCCATGGCTGGGCGTCGAGCAGCGTCCACAGGTAGGCACGAATGTACTGGGCAGCATGTCTGCTACCTTGCAGCCCGCGAGATCGATGAATCCAGCTCTGGACGAATGCTCATGGACATACTGCGGATTATACTTTGCAGCAAATGCACTGGCACATTTCTTGCAGCTGCCTGTCTTCTCCATGCCAGGCTTAATCCCAGTCAGATCGTTCAAAGTGCGGCAGCGGTCGCACTTGATGGTCAAGCTGAGGATCGAAACTTGCAAGAGTTCAAGGCCATGAAGCTCAATGGACGGGAAAGAAATCATAGTTCCATGCTCTGGGCCATCCAGGATAGCAGTAGGCTGTTTCTCCTCGACCCGTTCGAGCTCCACGCCGCCATCATCAGAGCTGCTCGTTCCCTCTTCCTCGGAGTTTCCACTGTCGTTTCCGATAGTCCACTCCGGCGGCCGAGGGATATACTGGATGTGGCTCTTTTCCATCTCCGATCCAACAGTAGCATCATCTTCCACAGTTGCATCAGGCGTTGTCTCTTGCGACTGAGACGTCTCAGTCTTTGCCGCATTCAGCTGCGCCATCTTTGCCAAAAGATGTAGATTTTGTGCTAGGTAGTTGACGTGACCCATCAGATTCATCTGCTTTTGGTCAGCTGCTCTTTGAACGAACAGATCTTCGACCGGCTCTGCATCCTTGGCTTCAGCCTCGTTGAGCTGGATTCGAATGTCTTGCAGTGGGTATAGCAAGGGAACAATGAGATGAATATTGTTCACAGAACGAAGTCCGTCAGGTAAATCGGTCTTCTTCTTTGGTTCCAGCGGCAGAGTGAAAACAACACCATCCGCGGAGCGGCGATACAGCGGTAACCTGCCCATGCGAGCCTCGAGTTGTCGCACCTCTTGCGCTCTCCGCTCTTTGGCAACCGCAATTTCTTCCTTCGAGTGCTTCTTCTCTGTAATATAAGGTTTCGGTGTAGGGGGCTTAGACATTGTAACCAGTTTGGCAGCAGGCTTCTGTACAGCCAGAGAAGGCTGTGCCTGCTGGTGCCCCTGTTGAAGATGTCGCGTATCCTTGAAATGCACGAGCTTAACAGTCTCAACCTTCTGCTCCGACAGGAAAATCTCCAAATTCTTGTCCAGAGCATTGATCAATGAGAGTAATGTTGAGCTCTTTTTCTCTTCCGCAAGCTTATCCCAACCCTTTTCGACATTGATGCTGAAGCCCCTCGGAATATCTTTGTTAGTAACTTTGAGCACAGGTCTCTTAGAAGGGTATCCCTTGGGAACAATCAAATCGCAATGCAGATGCGCGAGCTCAAATGGAAAATCGGGATCAGATGGTGTCATTTTGAAAACCATTGATGTGCCGCCATCTGAAGTGATGGTTTCCTTGGGCGAATAGCGCTTTCGGACCTGGCCGAGCTGAAAGCCGCGAGGATCCTCCAGCTGGGCCTTTGGTACTGGCTTGGCGACGACTCGGGAGCTCGACGCCTCCGGGACAGCTTGTCTCCGGGTCGTTGGAGACCCATTGTCTTTTTGATGCAGAGGAAGCATAGTATCTTGCTGCTGATTAATGACGAGGGAGGTGTTGTTTAACAGGTTTGCGGTAGTTTGTCAAGAATTGCTTGAAAGACTAAAGGAAACCCAAACGCCGATGTAAATGCAGATGCTTAACAGAAAGGAAAGTCTGAATGAAACTGAATGTGGATGAGAATGAAGGCTTCTATCCGGTGGCGTGCGTTCGGATTATATCTTGAATGCAGGGTGGCAACGATGAGGTTTGCGCGGGACGCTGTCGAGATCCGGCTTACCGTGTGCCCCGCCACTGTTCCCAATAGGGCAGTGCTGTAGTTTGCGAGGGAGCCACTGTGAGTCACTGCGGCAGGCCCGACTGCAATTTTCGAAGTAATGCACTAGCATAATCATGAACAGGCTCCACCAATTTCTGTTAGTTCGCTACTGTCGTGTGAAGGTTCTGGATTCCTTGCGCAGTGACTCTAAGCTACAGTCACAATGATTCTCGAGTCTGTGATAGGCTCGCTGAATATGATTCATTCTGTGCTTTGCTGGAAACGTTGAAAGTCAGAGGAAGCGCCCCAAATACAAGGCCGACTGCTACATAGGAACCAATCAAGAACGGCGTCCCCAACTTCGGCTTTGTTTTGGAATGCTAGAGGGTGATATGCGACGGCTCCAGGTCACTTAATACTCCCATATCTGGTTTACACTTGTTAAATTGGCACTGTTGGGCAGCGCAGGAGGTGGGAGTGCAGAATCCCACTGCACCTACTGGCAACGATATTAATAATACTGACTGATTTCGTCGTAATTGTGAATATTTGTCTGCAGACCTACAGTTTAAAACGGTGTCTTCAACGCCATTTCAGCTGCGTGCTTGCCAGCTGTGGCGCCATTGGTGGCAAGCTAGAGAGGTCTTATGCATGTCTTTCTGACGTGACATGCGCGATCGCCCGTGACAGAATGGAGAACAGTACCGGTCGAACGGGTAATTAAAAATAATTAAAAATAGAAATAATGTGTATCATATAAATATTTTACTTTTGGAATAAAAGAATAATGCGCCAAGGTACTTGAGATAGATACTGGGCAGATGTGTAACGCGTAGGAACTTGGCTCAGGTGAGCATAGACGTGTTCGAATTGATGGGCTGGGGGTAGGGTACAAAATGATTTGCTGCCCAATGTAAACAATGTATCGAAATCGATAGAACATGGGCAGATACAGCACCGGCATGTAGTCCAGGCCTCGCAGAATCGGCAGATGTGCGCTGTAATACGTACCTTCACCGACGCGTATACGGCCTGTCAACTGTATGCCCAAGTGACAGCCTACTGCCACGTCGAACGTCAGGCCGACTGCTCGCCATGTATGGTATACGGTGATCACGGCCGCAGGCGTAGTGGCCACCGGGTCGGCCCTTGCATGTACCTGGCATCACAATACTCTACTTGGCTGGGGAGAAGGCGTTTCGAGATGTCAACTTCTCAATCCTCCCTTCCCCGCGTGCGTGCGTCGTATGATGGGGGTGTCGCCAAGAACCATTCCGCCGCCCATCGGGTCGCCAAACGGAGAAGCCCAAGGCGAAGAAAAATGGCCTCGCAAGTGGCTTGTCGATGGAGGCTGGTGCCTTGCCGCTCCAGGGAACAGTGCCTGCCAGCCCACTCATGGCATCACTGACGACACGGTGATTACAATGCGTGCAGGGCCAAGGAACCGCCGACCGTGCCATGATCACGACATTTTCCGTTAAAAGCGGCGTCCCGGCCTGCCTGCCCCAGGATGACCTCTTCACGTAGGCGTGCCAGGCAAACATGCAGCGCCGAATGAGCGCCGGCCTAAAAACAGCGTGACCTGCAAACGCATATCAAGCCTCCAAGGCATAGAGGGTGGTATGCCAACTCAGCAAATGTCGGGCAGATGACCTGCGACTATATGCAGGCTGAGCTTGTCTCTTTGCCCACACCGCCCCCCGCCGCAGTTCCCCTTTCCACTACTGTGTGCGGCTGGTACGTATCAATTATTTAATGATTAAAATTTATTATTTTAATTCATTATTCAATTCATTTAATCGTATTTTATTATTTTTACCAAGTTTACGTATTATTCTGTTCCCTGCAGCGTCTGATGGGCTCCGATGCTGTCTGAGACATACTCCCTCCCGCCACCGGGGAAGGCGCCCGGGGAAAGACTCACCAGACCAGCGGGAAAATGCTGCGTGAGCTACGAGGTCGCTTCTAACATTGCGGCACAGAAGGCAAAATGAGCAATCAAGCGGCATCAAAGAATCAATGCTCTTGGCCATCATCCGGTTGGAATTGTCTCATTTTTTATAGAATATTATCCTTCCACCCGAATCACTTTAACGCACAGGCGCGCTAACTGTTCATGTCAACATCAACAAGCGGTGAAAATCGCCTCGACACATGGCCACGCCATGGGATGGAGGCGGGCGTCACAACGTCTCACGGCACCCCAACTTGCGCGTCTTATGTCTTTGATCCAACGGGCCTGCTGAATACCAGTGGATGCTACCTCGACCCTTTATAGTCTATACAAATCTACACCGGGTATTATTCACCAGTTGATTGGGCTCCGTCCGCAGACACCGCCACATCGTCACCACACGGAGAGAGCCTCCCGTACGAGGTACCTGTGTAATGGCGTGTCCAAGGCAGCATGGCCAGTCTCACATGAAGCTGTCTTGTTCTTCGCGTTACCCGAGTCGAAAAACATTACGCTTTCTGTTGCCTCCGACGCTCGTCTATGTGTAAGCTGCAGAGTGCATATGCAGGCGACAGCAGGCTAGTATTCGTCAAGGAGGGACTGTTATTGCTTGGTCTGGCAGGCTCGTCAGCCTTACGTAGCCTGCTGTTCGTTCTGCTCATGCAGAATTCACGCGATTTATGGCTGGTCCCTGGTTGAAGCGTCTCATTGCCACCTGAATCAGTGAATTTGTTACGTTCTGCGTATGCGCTCATGTATTCTACGTAATACAAATGCATGACCAGCGCCAGCATTTGGCCAATTGGGAAAACGCTTATTGGGTTCAGGGCTGACTTCACTGTGGCTGTGCCGTAGGTAGTTTCACCTCCGCAGTGCTCTCGCCATGGTCGGCACCTGCCCCAGCAACACAGTGCTGAGCGCAAGAGTATGAAGGGAATAATCGGCTGCCAAGAAGCAAGAAATCCGACCGATGCGCTTCGACGAGACTAAATTTACTTCAAATCCGTCAAGTTCCACTGCAGTGCTGATTCCCATTGGCGATTCGCATTTGTCGGATTCGTGGCTTAGCGCACACCCTTGCAGCTTTCCTAATTAGGAAAACGATGGCAACAGCATGAGAAGCTCTACAGCTGCCCTGCAGCGTAAATCTCGGATCGGGGGGGNAAGATGCAGGGCGTCAATTGTAATGAAACTATGAGGCTTTCAAAAGCTGATTTCAGCTGCCGCAAATGGTCTGGAGGACGCGCACGCTCGCAATAACCAGTCGCTCCTCTTGTAACGGGACCTGAATCCGACAGGTACGAGCCATCTATATAATTGAGCCATTCACTACACATCGCCCAATCTGCTTCATTACATATCAAAACATTCATTTATAATTTTATTTTCAATATTTTAAAATTTCCACACAGACCTAATTACGCTCGACATGTCTAACGACGACACCTCCATCTGGGTCTACAGCCCATCCTTCCCTTTGGCAGTTGTCGGATGCGTGGTCTATTGTCTTCTATTTATTGCCACTACTTATACCAGTTGGATTAAACATCGCGCCTGGTTCTTTTCTACTGTCGTGGTTGGTGCCGCCGTCGAAGTTGCCGGCTACGTTTGTCGCGTTTACTCTGCCAAGAACCAAACTGTCCTGGTAAGTAGTGGAACATCACCACCACTCCAAGGCAGAAAGAAGCAGACTTCTTACGAGAAATAATAGGCCCCATACGTTTTGACTCTCACCTTGACTGTGCTCGCCCCGGTTTTCATCGCAGCGGGCAATTATCTTCTCATTAGCCGTCTCATCCTGAGCGTCCTCCCAGCTAGTCACCACCGAATTCTAGGTATTGCAGGCCGACTGTTGACACCCATCTTTGTCACATTTGATATCCTCTCTTTCATTGTCCAGGGCAATGGCTCGGCCATCGCTAGTTCTAGCAACTGGACAGGTCCGAAGGAGGAGATTGGGCGATATACCATGATTGGTGGCCTGCTCCTTCAACTTCTCGCTTTCGCCCTCTTCCTTGCCGTTTTCGGCCGCTTTCACTTTTTCGCCAATCGGGTGGCGCTTCCTGATGCACCGGCTGGCTGGCGCAAAGTTGTCCGCGCAGTATACATTTCGAGTATTGCCATCATGGTAAGAGAAGACATTTTGTTCTCGGAAACGACACTAACGTTCTCTAGATCCGTTGCATTTACCGAGTCTGCGAATTCGCAGAGGGCATGGACGGATACGCGTTCCGAACTGAGTGGTTGTTCTGGGTGTTCGAGACCATTCCTATGATCTTTGCCATTGGAGTCTTTTGTGTCTGGCACCCCTCGCAATATCTGCCGCGAAGCGCGCTGCTCTCCAAGAAGGCTAGGGCCAAGAAACAACTCTCAGTTGAGATGACAACAAGCACAGCAACCTCGCATGAACAGATGGTCTAGATATAGATATGTTTCCAGTAGCAGTAGCTGGTTTCACAATGGAATAGAATGGTTAGGATAATGCGATTTGGGATAACACTGGATAGTTATACATTGGAGAAAAGGATTGCTGCATAATACAATTTTGTTTTCTAGACTTTTCCTATATCACCAGCTCCCTCAGAGTTTCGCCAACAAGCTTGACTGTTTCTCCACCACTGTCGAGCAACTTCATCTCGCCAACACCGATACATTCGCGAGTGAATGTAACGGGCCACGAACCGTAGACTTTATACTCCTCGGGCAATTTTTCTTGTATTCTTTGTGTCCATGTCAGAAGCATCATCTTGATGTAGTCATAGATATTTTGAGGAACCAGGGTATGCCGGCGCTCCTGTAGAATCGTCGTGCCCATGACGTAGTCAATCACAATCATGTGCATGATGAGCAGGCGTCCAGTGTAGTTCGACTCATCGATAAAAGCTGGAAACTCTTCGGCGTCAAGGTCGCAGAGGACATCATATATGCGCGTGTGCTCGTAATATCCTAGAGAGCATTAGATATGATGACCGGCCTTGCCGATAACGGAGATGGGTGAGCTGAGAACCTACCGCTGACTGGGTTTTGCAAAGCCTGCGTGGCGATACTTCGCATGATGGATAAATATTGTAACTCCTGGATACTACGACAGAGTGGCCCGAGCTTATCAAGGCTTCCCATAAAGCCTCTGATTGCCTCGGCTCCAAAGTTCGGGATTGGCTTGTCCAGGGGTACCAACTCCATGAGCTTCTCAAGATACTGTTCCTTCTGGAAAGATCGGAATCGAGAATGCGAGTATCGTCCTGAAGCATGTCTGCCTATCAAGTCGCCTGGTCGCCAGTTAGCCGAGAGAGAGTCTGGGTTGGGATAGTAGAGCAACACGTACACCCGCGCACCATGGTCAAGAAGTCGTTGAGGCCGTCCTTCATCTGAGTGGCTTGAAAGGTCAATACCAGAGCAGTCGCAAAAGCAGCATCTGCGTGTTCCCTTGATTCGCCAGCGCTCGATATAAATCTCTTGAACCCTTCCAGCGCCGTGACGCGGTGTTTGAGCGCCGCTTGAGTGTAACTGCTTGGGGTAATAATCGAAAGGTGGGACGCGCCGAGACCGAGCATTGCGTGAAGCAGAAAATCGTACTGTTTATTCCAATTAATAGCCGCGACTGTGTAGCGAGCTTTTTCTTCTTCCATACCTCATGTGCCATCTGCGAGACTTCGCGCCAGATTTCCGCGCCGTCTAATGGCAGTGAAGGATACGCAGAGAATATAAAGTGCTGAAAGAATCGCATATCGTCGAGAGTGAACCATGATGGCTCTAAGCTCAGCGTCTTTGTCGGGGTTTGGCTGACGACCAGTGCTCTCGCTGACTCGTCTCGTCGGGGCCTGACCTGCAATCTGTTCTCATAGTACAGGCAGTCATATCCCAATCTTTCGCACGCGCCGCAGGCTGGTGTGACTTCATCGCACTTGACTTTGCGCTTCTTGCAATTGGCGCAGCCTCCGCGGGATTTGGTATGGCCTTTGCGAGGGATCGGCCGGCGCTTTACACGCGGCACCACGTCGGAGGCACCGGAAGTTGAGGCTGGTGTTCCCACGTCGGACATTGCTTGAGAGTCGCGTGAGTTGAGCTTCCGATCTTGTTCAACAAGTCGAGGAGATGGATTATCAATCGAAGCACGGGCCCAATAATTGTCGTCGGGTCGGTGGTGCTCCTATGCGCTATCCTGGAATGCGAGGTCAAGTACTTTGTTGCAAATGTACAGCAGTCGCATACTTTTTCGAAACAGAATTTACAAGATGAAAAACGGACAGAAATTCAAGAATCACGCGATTGGCAAGACCTCAAAGGTCGAAACATGCCCCTCGGCCGGCTCTAGCTCAAAGCGGGCTGCGGTGCGGCTGAGTCGTACCAGGGTCTCCGCGTACACATAGGGCGCCCAAGCCATCCGGCGATGACGCAGCCTTACGAAACAGCAGCGCTGGGAGCAAGCCACTGGATGGCACCAATTTCAGCCAGAGGTCAAAAAAAGTAACAAGGTGGATCAATGCAAGGAATTTAGGGCTTCCCGCGCAGGTTATTCGTAATGCTCCAGGGCGGCCAGATCGTTGCTAGCTCCATGGAATAAGCAGAACGCGACGCTTCTAGGATCCATCCCGTTGCACAGCCTCAACGACAGGAACTGACCATTTTCATCATGGAGGGCAGGCTTGTTGTAATTAATAAAACAAGAATAAATCTATTCCACTATTTACTTTTCCGTGGTATATTCCCGTCTAACCTCTTTTTAAGTTTTCCATCATAATTCTTTTTTACCATTCATTCTCGTCTGCGCCAGCAATAATGACATTATTAACCTTGAGGACCATGCGGCACAGCTGTGTAGCGAGCTGAAGCTGCTGCTTCTTGCCGATCAAAGGATCGATGACAAAGGCCTCCTTCATGTCGTTGCTACCACGGCTCATGCAGTCAACACCAAGCTTGCCACGGCTTCCGGGACCAGCCTTGACCTGCTGGCTCTTGATCTCTGCCAGTGTCGAGATGGGGTTAAGACCACTGTTCTGAGCCAGGGCCATGGGGACTGCATCGAGGGCCTCCGAGAATGCGCGCATGGCGTACTGCTCCAGGCCTGCCGTCTTGGCGGCGGCGTCCTCAACAGCAAGGGAGCACGCAATTTCGGCGGCACCACCTCCGTAAACGACGCGGTTATCTCTGACCAGGTTGCGGACAACGCAAAGAGCGTCATGTAGCGATCGCTTAGCTTCGTCAATGAGCTTGGCACTGTTAGCGTTTAAATTTCGTAGAAGCAGTGTCTCGTTTTTCGTTTAGCTTACCATCTTGTTGCTTCCGCGCACGAAGACGGTGACGGCTCTGGTGTTTGCGCACTCCTCGATGACCAGCATCTTCTCACGCGTAGTACCAAAAGTCATTTCGCGGACAACACCGGCATGACCTAGCTTCTCGGCCTTGAGATCTTCGAATCGGGGAACGATACGTCCGTTTGTGGCAATGGCAATGAGCTCCATCTCGGGGCCACCGACCCAGCGGACAGCAGGGAGCTTGTTCTGGAGAAGCAAGTGGTTGGCCTCGTCATCGAAACCCCATTGGCAGATGGCGAGGTTGGCACCAGTATCCTTTATTTGCTGAATCATCTCGGTGAACTTCTCCTTTTCGTAGTTCTGGAGCTTCTTGAATTCCTCAACACTAGTAATGTCAAGGTGGTGCTTGGTCTTGGGCTTGGGAGGCTCAAAAGCGCAGGTGAGAATGGCAATCTTGGCATCCTTGACCTCGGAAGGCATCTGAGGGTGAGAGAAATCTTTGTCGATAATGACACCCTTGACGAGAAGAGAGTCCTCGAGAGAACCGCCGACCTTGCCATCGACCTTGATCAGCTCGAAGTCGACATCCTTGCGCTCAAGGTCAGCGACCGAGAGAACGGCGTCAACAGCGATGTTGGCAAACTGGTCGTGAGCCTTGGACACAATCTTGCTGCCCAGACTTGTGCGGGCGACCTTGACCAGGTTGGCGGTTTCGTCTCTGGTGAACTCAATCTTATCGGAGATCTGGTCGAGTTCGGCAACGGCGATGTCGCAGGCCTGGTCGTAGCCATCAGCAATTCGAATAGGGTGGATGCCCTTGTCAATGAGATCGGCAGCCTGCTCAAGAAGAGCGCCAGCTAGGACGACAACACCAGTGGTACCGTCGCCAATCTCATCGTCCTGGGACTTGGAGAGCTCAACGAGCAGCTTGGCGACGTGGTTGCTAATCTCCATCTGTTGCATGATCGTGGCGCCGTCGTTCGTGATCGTAATGTCACCATCGGGGGAGATGAGGATTTTGTCGAGACCGCGAGGGCCAAGAGAAGTCTTGACAATGTTGGCCACAGTTCGTGCGGCGAGAATGTGGGATTTGACGGCATCGTTGCCAAACTGGCGCTTCTTCCTCCCCTGGCTGCGAGGAGTTAGTGATGCAGCCACAAATTGCAGTTGGGCAGATTACTTACTCTCTAACGACGATGAAGGGACGACCCTGCTCGTCCTTCATCATCGTGGCTGCGGTAAAGTTAGCATCATCATTGGCCGCGCAAATGGCGGTGGTGGTGGCTCTCACCGTTGTTCACATCCAGGTCTGCGTGTGTTAGCTTCAGGGCCTCGCTTGGGCAAAGTATAGACAAACTCACTCAACGACATTTTGGCGGCGAATCGTCTTTGCGACGACTTGTGCTGGTAGAATGGAGTTGAAAAGACCTTGGAACAGCCAAAATATTGCACCAAGGGGTCGCAGTTGAGTATAGCTCCAAGCTGTTCCACGCGAATCCGTAATTTTCGAATCTTTGGGGGGGCATGCTGCAGCCTGCAGGTGGCGGGACACGGCGAAATTAAAAGTCCGCTAAATTCGTGCACACAACCCCTCGCTAGGCCGACACTTTGGTGGCGTGTGCCCCGCGTCAATAGCGGGACGCCTGGCCCTGCCCCTCCAAAACCTAGCTGGTGAGCAAGGTGCGACGTCTACCAGTTGCCTCAAAATATATTTTCAACAGGCGCCGCCACTGAAACCTCTACCGTCGGCCTCCCTACACGAGCCTGTATATAATATCACGACACATAGCGCCCTTTCCTCTTCTGCCCGTCAAGTTGCACATCAACCACCCGATCCTACTGCCGCAACTCTTCGACCAATCACCACTGTGACATCATCACGCAACATGGCTTCCTTCGACGACGACGATTACTATGATCCCCACGAGGATGAATACGGAGAAGAGGAGGATGATATGAGCCCAGAAGATAAGGTGGCTATGGCCACTGCCACCGAAGAAGTGAAAAAGGCACTTGGTCCGGACGCTAGCAAAGTGTCTCTGACACAAATACAAGAAGCGCTCTGGCACTACTACTACGACGTGGACAAGTCCGTTGGCTACCTCCAAAAAACTTTCGTTAATCCGACACCGAAGCCTACTCCTAAAAAGGCACCAGAAGGTACGTTTACAACAGGTTTTTATTCCTCGTCAGCTGCGGAATATGGCGGTGCCACTGGAGCAGACCTACAGGGGAGCGTGAATGGTACATATCGGGCCGGTCGAGGTTCTTTTCGGCAATCGAAATTTCCCTTTGTGGAAGCTCTCAGCCTGCCTATCGAAGCATATTTTACAGATATGCCCTGGCTTCAGACCTCCACAGAGCGACAAACCACCTTCATCGCTCCATATATGCCGCCTGGGGGTTTGCTAGGAGGAGGCGATGGTGCTCCCAAAATGTCCAAGCTTCAAGCCCTGGCTGCTGCCAGGAAGAAGAAGACGGAGCAGAAAAAGGAGCAGGAAAAAGAGCTTCGGACAGAAAAGGGATTGAGAGATTTATCGATATCCTCCCAAAAGCTCACGGAGTCAACGCAAACATCATCCACCTCTACTTCCTCCATGCCCATACCCATGCGCAAAGCCACCCATCTCGAATCAAAACCTTTAGCAGCATCAGATACAATACCATTCAACACTCATGATGAACCCACACATGGACTTGAAGCCCCGGTCAATGTAGCTGGGCAGCGCCCAACGCCGTCCGCGTTTGCGCAAACTTTGATAGGGTCTGCTCCAGGGGGAAGCCAGAAGCAGCAGCAAGACGTTTTTGCCATGACATACGCATCGTCGCCTTCATACCTCGCTTCTGCATTCTCCGAGCCCAGTCCAGACGACATTGTATTCGCGGCGCAGGCGAAAGGTTCGAACTTTGCGAGGGCAAAATAAATGGCTAATTCTAATGTCTTTTCAGCGGGCAAGAAAGCCACGCCTGCTCCTAAGGCGGCAACTAAAAAGAAGACCGATACCGCAGCCAAGGCTGACGCCAAGACGGACGACGTAACGAAAAAGATCGCTGCCTTGAAAGTCGACGTACCGCCACCAAAAACACAGGGGCTGGATGTTGTCAAGGAGTACGAAAATAGTGGTGCTAAGAAGAGTACCAGTTTTGTGGTTGTTGGTAAGTTAAACGCGAAAGTAGCATGTTGGGCGGTTCTAATATGCGCCTCAGGTCATGTTGACGCCGGCAAGAGTACTCTAATGGGACGGTTACTGGTGGATTTGAAATATGTCGACCAAAGAACCGTGGAAAAGTACAAGAGACAGGCTGAGAAGAGTGGCAAACAGTCCTTTGCTCTAGCTTGGGTCATGGACCAGCGAAGCGAAGAACGTGAGCGTGGCGTTACCATTGACATTGCGACCAATTACTTTGAAACCGACCAGACAAAGTACACTATTCTCGATGCCCCTGGTCACCGCGACTTCGTGCCCAATATGATTGCAGGTGCAAGCCAGGCAGACTTTGCCATCCTCGTTATTGATGCCAATACTGGCGCATATGAGAAGGGACTCAAGGGCCAGACTCGGGAGCATATTTTGCTATTGCGAAGCCTTGGCCTGCAGCGAGTCATTGTTGCTGTCAACAAGTTGGACATGGTGGGATGGTCAAAGGATCGTTTTAACGACATTACTCAAGAGGTTACGGGTTTCTTGACTGGCTTGGGCTTTCAAGAGCAGAATGTTGACTTTGTTCCCATTTCCGGCTTGGATGGTGAGAACATTGTCAAGAAGATTACCGCACCTGCTGCCTCGTGGTATGAAGGTGGTACCTTGCTTGAGGCGTTGGAGAAGTCCGAACCTACGACAATTCGCGCGTTAAAGAAGCCGTTCCGTATGGCCATTTCCGAGATTTTCCGCTCTCAACAGCAGGGCACAACCACACTCGCTGGTCGTATCGACTCTGGTACCATTCAAATTGGCGACTCGCTGGTGGTACAACCCAGCGGTGAGACGGCGTATATCAAGTCTATCATGGTTGACACCGATGCTCAAGATTGGGCGGTTGCTGGGCAGAATGTCAGCATTGCTCTGACGGATATCGATCCTATCCACATTCGTGTGGGTGATATTTTGTGCCACGCGGCCAACCCAATCCCTTGCGGCGATACTTTCACCATGAAGGCCATGGCTTTTGAACATTTGATGCCCATGCCGGTGGATCTCCATCGTGGTCGTCTGCACGCTCCTGGTCAAATACAGAGCATTACTGCTTCTCTGGACAAGGCCACGGGAGAGATTATCAAGAAAAAGCCCAAGGTGATTCAGCCTGGTGGCGTCGCCCGTGTGGTGATCAAGCTTAACGAAAAGGTGCCGCTGGAGGCAGGCCAGAGAGTGGTTATTAGAGGAGGAGGTGAGACGATTGCTGCTGGCCTACTAGAATAAATAGACTTGACGAGACAATGAAAGCATCTTTAAATTACGTGTGCTGCTTTCAATTGGTCCTCTGAGCCGGTGATCTTTGATATACCCTTTCGGAGGACAGGACAGCGATCATGCTGATCCCGGGTAGCACCGTCTGCCACGTAGGGCTGAGGTAGGGTAGTGTACGGCCACGTTAACAAGTCGGCAGATGGGATTAAGCAGCGAGCATCTTGTCTCGTGCATGAACTGGCATCTGTCCCTGTCACAGATACAGTAGTGCAGCGCCACAATTCTCGTGCCTGAAGGATGACAAGAATGTCAATCGGTCGACCAATGATAGTTCAACGAAATTTCAGTTTGGGAGCCTCAGAGTCATAGGTAGTGAGCAACTACAGCCTTGCTGTAAGAATCGCGTGGCGGAATTGTTACAGTATGCAGTGTGGCCTCTCCAGCCGACGTTATTACCAGGTGGCCTTTGCCATTGGTGGATGGCGCCTGGCACCGGCTTACCAAGACCCCAAGTCAGTCGGCTACCACAGAACCCCATGGCAGCTTTTGGATACGGTTTAGGTTTAGGTGGTTGGGGTAGCGGCAAGCTAGTGGGCGGACCTTGGCCACAGCTACAGAGCTGCAGGTCTGGATGCAGGCTATGTGGCCTCTACGAACAAAACAGCTTCGTGGCACTCAATTGATGGCGATGGCTTCACTGACGGCAAAACGATTCACCAAGAAGCATTGTGAATCACGCCATGAGTCACAATGGAGGGGCAGAAGCTCATGGAACGCGCCGCTGGCCAAGAGCAGATTGCCACGATGGTGGCGGGCGATGAGGTAACTGGTCTAGCGGTGGAGCTGGGAGCGCTGCGCAGTGGCCTTTTTTGGAGTTGCCGGATGGAGAGGCTGGCACTGTACGCACTGTACGCGGAGGCGCTGGGAGCGGCGGTCGCAGTGGACAGTTGGCCTGAAGACGGCAGGTTTGGTGCTAAATAAAGTCGGAGCGAGCCTTGAGCAGCGCCGCCGCAGCGGTAGCACAGTGCGAACCAGACCCTCAAGCTCTCACCACCCCACCGCCGACCCCTGTCACGTGGGGGCAGCACCCTGGGCGGTTAGTGGCTTCTTGGTACCTTACAGGTGCAATCTGGCCTTTTTGTGCCATCTGGACACCTCGACATTTTTTGGGACAAGCGCTCATAAAGTCAGCCCGGCGTCACCAACCTTTCCCTTCTCCAATCTCCATCTCCATCACCAACCACTAACTCAGGGTGAAAGTTGCCAGCTTGAGGAACAGGAAGACCTCGCTGCAATTCGGATTGTTTGTACTTTTTTTTGTTCTTTTTTCCCTTTCTTTTACACACAACCTTCACACCCTCGAGTGACGAAGATCCCATTGTCCGCAATGGCTCGCTCTCGCAGTTCGATGGCCTCGCTCGGCTGGCGGTGGTGCTTCTACCTGACGGCGCCGATCGGGGCCGCGACGCTCGTCTGCACGTGGTTCTGCTTCGAGGACTCGGTCAAGCCCGAGGACGTGGCGAGGATGAGCTTCGGGCGCAAGCTCGTGCAGCTCGACCTGCTCAGCAACTTGATCTTTCTGCCGGCGCTTACCAGCCTGTTCCTGGCCTTGTCCTGGGCCGGCACCAAGTACCCATGGAGCGATGGGCGGGTTATTGGTACGCTCGTCACGTTTGCCGTGTTGCTGGGGGTATTCGTTTACAACCAGGTGCGCCGCGGCCGGGCTGCGACGCTGCCGCCTCATATTATGAAGCACCGCACCGTCATTGCGGGAACCATATTTATTCTCTGCATGAACAGTGCAGACAGTATTTTGGATTACTACCTGCCGACGTATTATCAAGTCGTCCGACATTATTCTCCTGCAAAAAGCGGCTACATGATGCTGCCCATCATTGCAGGAGCCATCATCGGATCGCTCATCCACGGCGCAGGCACAAGCGCCTTTGGCTACTATGCCCCATTCATGCTCTTCGCGTCCATCTTGATGCCCGTTGCCTTGGGGTTGACGACTACGTTTAGCGGCGGCACCAAGTTTGTGCAGCTCATCGCGTACAGCTTCATGTTTGGGCTCGCCTACGGCATAGGCTTCTCTGGCCCTCAGAACGCGGTGCAGACGTCCCTCGCCGCAGAAGATGTTCCCCTCGGTCTCTCTGTTATACTTTTTGCGCAGTCTTTTGGGCCGGCGGTGGCAGTGACGGTCGCTCAGGTCCTCTTCTCCACCAAGCTCTCCTCCAGCCTGGGTCAGCTGAACGTCGGCTTCAACCAGACCGAGCTGGCAGAGAAGGGCCTGCTGGAAATTTTCCAGGGAATTCCTTCAGATAGCATCGAGAAGGCACTAGATGGCTTCGAAGACAGTCTCGCTAGAGCATGGTACCTCGCGGTCGGTTTTGCTTGCATGACATTGTTAGGCACCCTGCTCGTTGAATGGAAGTCGGTCAAGACAAAGAAGGATTAATTGTAAATAACTGGGTATCTATATAAAAAGACATGTTCTGGTGTTCACAATTCGCATCAAGCTGAGTGACTGCTTGCTCGCGAGCGCCGCAGCAGAATGCTTGACGACGACACCGTGTTGTGCGACTGGAAGCTGCGAATCGATGCATTGTCGCATAGCACAACTTCTTCCAGATTATAAGCCTCTGGTATTACGTCAATATCAGGATTCGTGGTTCGCACGAAGCACAGCGCGAACGCCGTGATTGCGAGGTAGAACGTCATGGCCGCATACGGCAGACCAAGCATCAGGCCGCCCAGCTTCATGCCGAGAGAAAACAGGAAAGCCAGCGTCGGTGCGGCAACTAGCATGCCGACAGTGGTGATAATGCCGATTACCGTCTGCAGCTTGGCCGTGTTCTCGGGCGTCGTGTGCGCCGTGGCCAGCGACCGACACAGCGAGGACAGGCCGCCGCCAAACGTCTTGACAATCAGGCCGGCAACGACGATGCCAATCGTCGGGCCCGACAGCAGCGCGAAGCCAATCACCAGCGCAAACGCGGACGCCTGCGCCAGGATCTTGTCCTTGTCGCGGACGGACAGCGACCTGACGAGCGCGCCCGACGTGAGCAGCTTGGAGAGCCCCGGGATGGCGACGGCGATGACGAAGAKGAGGATGACGAGGAGCATGAGCCAGAGGCGGCTGCCGCGAACGGCAACGAGGACGAGGACGGCGAGGAAGACGACGAGGAAGACGATGGGGACGACGTGTAGGTTGCGCCAAGGATTGGGCGTTTGCGTAGTGATGCTGACAGACGGGTTGCAGTTTCATTGTCGAAGCGATCAAGAAGCACATGATTGACGAAGATGTATGTATCGGCGATTGCTTGAGCCGGGATGAGGCTGCTGCAGCATGCTAATTGGATCGTGCAGGGCTCGTTGAAGTTTCACGTCAAGTGGGAGGGCTACGACAAGAAGTCGGACATGACGTGGGAGCCCGAAGACAATCTCGAGTACGAACCCGAACCCGCGCGAACAACCACCTATAACACCACACCCCACTAACGCAAGGTACAGGGAGTCGGCAAACGAAATCCTCGAGGAATACTTTAGGAAGATTGGCGGTCGCGACAAGATCTTTGAGCAGACGGCCGCCGCCACGACAGGCAAGAAGCGCGGCCGCAAGCCCTCGTCGGCGACGGCGGGCGGCTCCGCGTCGGCTGACCCAACACCGGCGAAGCGCTCGCGCAAGAGCAACGGCACGGCGGCGGCGCACCCATCCGCATCGACACCGCCAGCGTCGAACAAGCCGTGGAGCCGCCGGCGGGGTCGTGGAGGACGAGATCGAGTCGATTGACGCGTGCCAGGACGAGGGCACGGGCAAGCTGATGGTGTACCTGGTGTGGAAGAATCAGAAGAAGACGAAGCACGAGACGTCGATCATTTATAAGAAATGTCCCCAAAAGGTATGCGGAACTTGCGAGGTGATTCATGGTGATGGTGATTGCTAACGAGGGATGGGGGTAGATGCTTCAATTCTACGAGCAGCACGTTAAGATTGTCAAGCCCGAGGATGTCTGACGACAGCCTGTTTTTTTTTTTCAGTCAAAGGAGGAAGGGAAGATGTTCATGATATCTTGGAGGATTTGATTTTTTTTTTTTTCTTTTTTGGCGTTTGTATTTTTTTATACTATACTCTGCACGCTTCTTGCTCCGTTGCTCAGCACTGCGTATATTCCATTCGGCAGGACTTGGACGTCAAGGTCTAGGGCTGGGCTTGTAACTGGCCCAGCTATTAGGTACTTTTCTCTTTAAAACGACGGCATCACCAGAAATGAGCTGGGCAATCAAACAACCATTATAAACACAACAAAGCAAAACACCATTTCTTTGCGCAGTGACTGACCGGCTGGACCCTGGGCTGTTGTTCCTGGCCATCGCCCAGGCTGGTACCTGAAACTAACCCGCCCAGCCCGCCTTGGGAGGCGGACCCGCCAGAGCTGGGTTTCCCAGACGGGAAGAGCTGTCAGCGTTGGGCGGGGCTGGAAACAAAAATTTTAGCGTTGATTTTTTTATAGAGGGGGCTGGGCCGAGCAGGGGGCTACAGTGCAGTTACAGGGGATTACAGGGGATTTACAGGGGACAACCAGGCACCCAACCCCGACGCTAGCGCTCCCGTCCTTGTGTGAGGCACCTTACCTAAGGTAGTACGCGTTGCGCCTAACCACCAACACCACCAACCAGCCTCTCAATAAAAAATTTGGGCGGCACAAAATGGGTGGCGGGGGATCACAGTATATCATCCCGCCAAGGACGCATACGGCACAGCTGAATCTTTTTCTACATTCCATCTCATATTCCCTCTCACAACGTGGATTTTCATTCCATTGTTTTCTGAAATAGCAACAACCTCAGACTTTTACTTGGCCACCACCGTCTTTGTCTCCCATCTCTGTCTCTGCTATTCACCACACCCGAGACTTATACGAGGCTCGCCACCACCACCACCACCACTTGCTTGGGCATCAAACCTGTCCTGACTGCAACCACCACCAACCTCAACTTCCCACACACACACACACACACACAGGAGCGGCTCTTGAAGCCCCTCCAAACCATCTGCCCACCATGGTGCAGCGCAACTACGTCATCGCCATCATCATCATCATCCTCTTCGCCGTCCTCGCCGGCGTCTCCTTTGGCATCTGGAAGCTGATACACATGGTCCGCCAGGGCTGGAGCGTCACCTCGGGCTCCAGCTCGAGTTCCGGCTCCAGCCAGGAGATTGTGGACTAGCCTCTGCGCGCGTGGCGTGGCTTTGTGATGGAGCCGCGCGGCAGAGGGATGTCTTTCCATCCTGCGTCCGCCTGCGTGTCCTCGGCGCATCATCTTAAAAACCTCGGAGAGTGTGTGTGAAATCCACTCTTCAAAGGTCGAAGGTGGTGAGCTGATGATGGCAGTGGATACGAAAAAAAAAAGTACAAAAGAAACGAAAAATATGTATTGCATTTGTTGGAAACAGTTTGATATGAAAGCGACGTTTCATGGCGATTTGAACGGGCATCGATAATGTTGGATGACTTATTTCTCGAAGAGGACATTTCTCTTCAATTTTGGATTATTACATGATTTGGGACATTGGAGTTTGCTTGTTTTTGTTTATTGCCATTTTTGATATTGGCTTGGAAGCCCAGATGCATACCACGGTATATAGACTGAAAAAAATGGCCACAAGATCTGGCTCATGAATGATATGAATCACATTTACTCTTCACAAAACTTTCGCTCTCACGCCTCTCACTACAATGTCCTTTACGCTCTGTATTTCCTTATTGTAGTAATACATCTTGACAGTATGGCAAAAGTCGCCGGCAACCTAGGATTCCGCAACACCGAGCCTCGTCGTCATCTTGGGACAGCCTGCTGCACCTCCGTTACTGTCACGCAGTATATAAGGGTTAATACACTTGGCCACAGTGTAGGTATCTACTTTTCGGCGTGACAGTTACCACCGCCGTTTCCGCCTTTGCCTCCAGCACCGCCTTTGTCTCCCGCGCCGTCATTTCCGCCTCCGCTACCTCCCTTGCCCCCCTTGCCTCCTTTGCCATTCTTCCTGTTCCTGCCCTTCTTTCTGTTCTTGCCCTTCTTCTTCTTCCGCTTGTGAGAATCGCCGGCGGCCCGCGTGGTCAAGTCGTGACCGTGGTGCACAGGGCCGTCGCCGCCTTTCGCCAGGCCGCTGTTCTCTTGTCCTAATATCCAAGTGTGTTAAAGGTATGTGATTTTGTTAATATTGCTGAAAATAGACGTACCTTGAAGGACACTGGTGTTAACATCCGCTGGTGTCGGGACGGCAGCGACAAGAGCCGCAAACGTGACGGCAAGAACAGCTTGAAACTTCATCGTGAAGAGAATGGTATTTGTACCTAAGAAAATGTGGACTGGTTACGTTCTTTTTTTCTAGCGCAATGGTGATAGATGATGCTTCAATTGAGAACAAAAGAGGTGTAGAATCCAGGGAGCAGTACAGGCCAACTGTAAAATGTAGATGTATTCTTGGTGTGAGTCAAGTCCCAGTGTGTACCTGCACACTATCGAATAAGATACTCGAACAGATTGAGGTGAAGCTGCAGACTTATATACTACATTATGGACATGACAGCACATCGAGCTTTTCTTGCTGTTCCCACAGTGCCTCCTTCCGGACAGTGCGATCCCCTCGACTTCTTGCACCTCCGACGGGAGTATTTCGGCTTGTCTCCTTGCTTGCTTCTCGTATCTCCATGCGCAACAGTGCTGGAGACACCACATACGCTTCAAAATTCTGTTATGCGAAGCAGGCCTCTCCACCAGAGAGTGGTGATTCTTTCATGCCGCACTCACCTTCTCTCACAGAGCTCACTTCCCAGCATCATGCCGTTTCTTGAGGCATTTCCTCTTGTTCTTTGAGAGAGAGAGGAAGTGTTGCCTCATTTCATGGTTGCGGAAGGGACCAGTCAATATTTATCATGCGGGCTCAACTGAAGTCCGATATTCCATGCGAGGACTCGAGAACCGACATCAGACAAAGCATCATGTAACGAAAAGCGGACCACAATGCTTTATTTTCATATTAGGATCTCCAAAAACGGCTGATGATGTCATATTCATAACGGTGGACGAGCTAGTCCAGAACATCATCCGTCCCTTGACACTACAGTTGAGGTTCAGGAACCCCAGCCAGACCAGCTGAGCCAAGGACAATGACCGGTGAGAATCTGCAGCCCGCCCGACTCTCTACAATAGTATTTGCCGATGTATGCTCGTATATGTGAAACCGACCGAATCATGTACATCGTCTATCCCTCAGCTCGAGGGCACAGCTCCTGTCGAGATCGCTGCCTGCACTCCACCAGCCCTGCAACTGCGGGTAAGGCTGCAATCGCCTGTCATTGATTCAACTGGCCGGCAAGGGGGTCTTGATTACACTCGAGGACCGAAACTGAAACGAGCATCTTTCTGAAGATTCTGGCTTGGCATGCTAGATGTTCATTACTCACATCACTCCAGCGATCTACGTGCCGAGATGCAGGGTATCAACATTTACGCGACTAGCTGACTACGGATTAGCCACCCAAGGAGCCGCCGATGGAATTGTAAAATCAGTCAGGTTTGCCTTTTCCCTATTTATTGTGCAACCGGGTACGCCAAAGATCAACATCGACGTTTCCAATATCTTCAGCTCCCCACATCTCCGAGTGTTTCGTATAAACGAGTTTCCTCCTAACTCTCATGTGCCGACATCATGTGCTTTTTCATGTACAATTCCTTCTGGGTCTCGCAATGAGTGAAACGTATGACTTGCACCGTCTCATGTAGATTTAAACTTGGACTCGGCGCGGCAGCTGCCAAATCTCACAAACTTGGATCGAAAGAGAGTAGATAAACTCAAGCGCCACCTCCGCAGTCTATAAAGTCCTGTGGTGCTGGCTGGTCAATCTCTCGTCGCGATGTCAGCTGCCGCGCTTAGAGATATCACTACAGGAAACCTGTGGTTACACATCTCCTTCATAGATAACATAAATCACATGTTCACTCTTCACTCTCGGTCCTCTTCGTACTGACTTGAAACAAGCCTGTTATTTTAATTTTTATTTGCTATTTCCTCTATACTGATCGTATCTAGTCCTGAAAGATTGCATAAGTCGCCTGCGAGCCATGCCTCCGTAATATAAAGCTCCATTTCCTTGTTGTCGTCGCTCCAGGACGACGTTTCGGCCACGAGCGTGGGCACGTCGGCGTCGACTGCAACTCAGC
>JANAKD010000779.1:0-13130 GCA_027627215.1 Lecanicillium saksenae | reverse complement strand
GAAGCCCTTGACCAGGCCGGCGGCGTCCATGAAGCTCTGCGTGCACTGCGCGGCGAACATGTGCGGCGCGTGGCACAGCGCAAGCGAGATGACGGCAAAGGCGCTCGCCAAGAAGTAGTTGAAGGCATTCTGCTGGCGCGAGTAGATGTCCGACGTGGCGTTGAGGTGCACCAGGACCGCCACCGTATCCCGCGCGAGGTCGACGGCGACGCGCGCGCGCTGCGGGTCGGCAGCAACGGCGGTCGGGCTGATGAGGTGGTGCTGGTAGATGGATATGCGCGTGAGGTTGCCGCGGAGATAGAGCAGCGCGCGAAGACGGTGAAGAACGCGCGGCTGATGCGACGACGAGCGCGAGGAGGATCCGTAGACGCCCGCACCGCTGCTGCTGCGCGTGGGATGGCGGAGCTGTAGGTGAGGCGGGATCGAGTCGAGCCACTCCTGCGCCGATGAGTCGAGCGCGAAAGCAAGCTCATGCGGTATGGACTGGCTGGGGGATCCAAAGGGCGGAATCGCCTCCCAGAGCTTGGAGCAGAGGCGAGCATACCCGAGCATGCACTTTAGATACGGCGAGTCAAGTTCCTATGAGAAAGCTGTGAGAATCAGGAATGGCATCGAAGGATGAGGAGGTGGCTCTTACAAGCTCGAGTAAGCTGGGGTCAATATCGCCGTCGATGAGAGCAAAGGAGAGACTAGTGCCAAAACTCCATCTACGATCCAGAATGTAGCAGCAACAAAACACCCTCAGTGCTTTTTGACGGGAGGCGGAATCGGCAAAGTTGTCGTACAGGCTCCTCTTGCGGTGCAAGCCCATTTCCAGGGCTTCACGAGCGGCAACTCCAATAGTTCGCCAGGCCAACAGTTCATCATCGCTATGGAAATAGTAGATGCTCTAATCATAAATGTCAGCAAATATCTGCCGTCACCAACCGAGTATTTCGTACGCACCAGTGAAAGCAACAGCTGAATGCCTCGTAGGGACACTTCCGTCTGCGATATCCGCGCCGTGTGCTGCTCAACAGATGCAGCGATGGCAGTGCACAGATCGTTCTTTCCCCGCGCCTCAATCGCCACTCCTATCGCGACCGCGATCTTGGCGATATCAATATCTGCGGTGGTCAGCGGCCGCCCGTTGCTCGTGCCGGCAGCCTGGTCGGCCAGAAGCTCCGGGTCGCGAATGATGTGCAAAATTTCCGACACTCTGCTCGTGAGCTCCAGGCTATCGACGTAGGGATACACAGACTCAACNTCCTCCTCGAAGACGCCGANTGAGCCGCACCGCCTCGGCCGGCGTGCACTGCGCCCAAAATTCGACGTCGCTGGTCGCCGTCACGGCCGTGGCCGACTGCGGCTGAGGCTCGGGCGAGGCGGGCGCGCTCGCGGACGGCGACGAGGGCGAGTCCGGTATACCCATGCGCGTGAGAGAACGCTCGGCAATCATCAGGCCGTACGCTGGGCGTGTCGGCCCGACAAACTGCGGGTGCTTCGGGACCGCATCCCTCAGAGCGAGATTGCTGGAGGGAGAGCGCGTGGAGGAGGAGGAAGGGTCCGCGTGGTTCGCGATGCCCTGGTGAGAATGCGGCGAGCGCTGCTGCTGCTTGAGCTCGAGAACCGCCTGCGAGAGATGGGCGAGCTCTTGCCGGACCTGCGCGAGCTCATCGCCCAGGATCTGAATTTGGTTTCTATGCGCATGAGTGAGCATTCGCGTGTCCCGCGCCGCACCACTTCATCATACAGAGGAAAGGGGAAAAAGTAAAAGTACCCGGCTTACCCGTCATCGCGTTTTTTATCACCCTTGGGTGAATTGACAGCGAAAATGCAAAGCAGCCTGCGCGCATTACATCGCTCGCAAGAGCTCCCGTCGGCTGTCGGCAGGCACTTTAGCTTTCTCCTTTTGCACTCGTTGCTGCGCGAAAATCCTGTCAGCGAATCCTGTCACGACGGAAACCCCGGAACGTTCATCATGTGCTTTTTCCACTCACCATGCAAGCGACGTGTACTTGCCACGCTTCGTGCGTGGACCCGATTCCGCAGACTCTGCTGGCACCGAGCGCTTCGGCGGTGGTGGCGTCGAGGTGTCGGCATCCGGGGCCGGGCTCTGGGCCGGGGACTCGTCCTTTGTCATACCGGCGGGCTCACACTTGCATGGTAATTACACGAGCACACCCAAGCCTAGCGGTTTCAATGGCCCGGAAAAAAATCGCGGCCTCGTGTTTCCGAGAGTGGGCTTCGGGGATCTTTAATTGTTGTGTCTCAACCAGTACTTGGAGATGCGAGAAGAAAGTATGGGTCAGCGAGCCGGGTTCTTGCGGAAGACTTATTCCGAGTTTCCGCTTACAATGGTTCCCACCCGCGTTCGCCCTCTCTTCTTTACCGTAATTCAGCTTAGCTTTGGTCAAAAGACGCCCCCAAAATTCCCCGCACTTGGGATCGTGTTGCGACCGGGTTTGGCTTTTTGGGGGAGGGGCTGCGCGGTGCAGTGCTATCACCGCTGCAAAAGGGCGGAGAGAAGGACAGTGCAACCTGACACCACCCATCAATTTGTCATTGGAATGCTAGTGAGGGGGGGGATCAAATGCGAGCTATATGTATTTCACGGTCCCCTCGCTCAAAATCGATATTTTCCTCCACACGGCTCCCCAATACCTGAAGCTTGGTCGGCGTCATGATCAAATCTACAGATTTTCTGGCACTCATTTCCGACCACGGTCGGCGAAGCAGATTGGAGCTGCTGGTAATTGCTCTGTTACTTACGCCGGTAGCATACCTCATTATCAACGAGTTCATTCGATATAATGCACGCATCAGCAGGCTAAAAGGGCCGAGGGGCCTCCCTGTCATTGGCAACATGTGGGACATCCGCGTCAATGCAGCCGAAAAGTACCGCGAGTGGGCAAAGAGGTTTGGAGACGTCTACCAGATCCAGCTGGGCAACATCCCAGTAGTGGTGATCAACTCGGCCGCTGCTGCCAAGACCCTGTTCGGTCAAAACCTGCAGGCGATGAGCTCCCGGCCCGAATTCTACACATTCCACAAGGTGAGTGGCGGACACACTACAAGAGGCGCGAGGTTGCAACGATGTCTCTCGTGCCACGTACTTGTTAGTTAGCACAACGGCTAATCTAAAACACACCAGGTCGTTTCTGATACCGCGGGCACGACAATCGGCACGTCGCCATTCAGCGACTCATTGAAGCGACGACGAAAGGGCGCAGCGGCAGCCTTGAACAAACCCTCGATCCAAACATACCTCCCACACCTGGATATCGAGTCCCGCGACTTCATCAAGGAGCTCTACGAGTATGGCGAGGCAGGCAAAACGCCCACAGATCCCATGCCCATGATCCAGCGATTGTCGCTGTCGCTCGCGTTGACTCTAAACTGGGGCGTGCGCCTCAAGAGCCAAAAAGACAACCTATTCGACGAGATCACGTACGTCGAGGAGGAAATCAGCCGCTTCCGATCAACGACGGGAAACCTGCAGGACTACATCCCGCTGCTGCGGCTAAACCCCATCAACACGCACTCGGCCAAGGCGCGAGACGTGCGCCGCCGACGCGATGTGTACCTGTCGCGACTCAATAACGGCCTGGACGAGCGCATCGCCGACGGCACCTACAAGCCCTGCATCCAGGCCAACGTGATCATGGACGAGGAGGCCAAGCTCAACAAGGCAGAACTGACGTCGATCAGCCTCACCATGCTTTCTGGCGGCCTCGATACGGTGACCACGCAGGTTGCATGGTTTGTCGCCTTCTTGTCGCAGAATCAGGACATTCAGGACAAGGCCGTAGAGGAGATTCGCAAATTTTATGCCGCGGATAACCCCATGTGTGATGAATCAGACGACCAGAAGTGCGCCTACGTGGTAGCCTTGGTAAAGGAGTCGCTGCGTTACTTTACTGTTCTGCGGCTGGCACTGCCGCGCGCCTCAGTCAAGGACGTGTCGTACGGAGATTGCACCATCCCGAAGGGATCCGTATTGTTCCTCAATGCATGGGCTTGCAACATGGGTATGTACATTTGCCTCATGCGGCAAGCGATCAAGGCTAACTGTCTCCGCAGATTCGAATGTGTGGGATGATCCTGACGTATTCCGACCCGAGCGCTGGTACGAGCAGCCCGACGCGCCGCTCTTCAGCTACGGCGTGGGGTAYCTCATGTGCGCCATCCCCGTCGTCTTCATCTGGAAGGGCGAGTCAATCCGCGCGCGCAGCAAGTTTTGCGTCGNCCTGCGCGAGAGGAGGGAAAAGTTGGAGCGCAGGGAGGAGGAGAGGCGTCGTAGGCACCAGAGACGGGAGATGCATGAGAAGTCAACAGGGGAATCACAGGAACAACAGGCAACAGAGCTACAAGAGGTCTAATGCCCTGTTACCTCAGTTTCATTTCACCCGAATTTTCGGGCGTTTCACGAACATAATACGACGTGCCCATTTGGCGTAGTTGAGCATCCAGCGGGCATGTCCACCTCGACACATTTAACGACTATTCAAAGTACATTTACGCATTTATTGATACATATAACAGGCATTGGCGATAAATTCCAATTCATTATCATTAATCATCTTGCAGTCGTATGCTAATTAATACCTTCGTCCTAGCTCTGCAGATAGTGACATAGTGCGAGAATGCTAAGACGGAATAATACTATCAACGTGGCATATATCGTGCCATACTGATCTCGGTCGGGCGGCTATGCGCTTTGCGCTAATGTTTGATTTTGTATAAAGCTGGAGTCTATCGTGGCCGACGATACATCTGAATTTCACCTAAAATTGGGGAGGTCTGGATTTCGTCAATCTTCAAAAGCTCGAGTGGCGGAAGCTTCGTGGATGTTGTCTGAGCGCTTGCATGACCCGATTCATCGGGCGATGGGTCGCGTGATTGGAAAAGATCTGCAATGATTTTGAACAGATCATTAGTCTTCCTCGACGATGGAACAGACAGACCAGCACTGTTGTTCGATCTTGGGTGCCCCGAATCCCCGTCGTTTGGGCCAGGAGCGGTGATTGGTCCCATTTCATCCACAGGGAACCGATTGGAGCTGCATGTCTGCTTTCGCGATTGATATCTAGCCCATGATAGAGGAGGTGTGGATACATTGCGCTGAGAGACTTTTTGCAAAGCATTGTACGCAAGCGAATCTCGAGAGAGTACTTGCTTATGTCTTGTCGGACTGGAAACAATCCGCGCCCTAGTGCAGACACGTGTTAGAAAACGGAGAGTATGAAAACTAAAAACTTGCGTTTGTTTATTGACCTGGCCTGCGCCCCTTTCCGGGGAAACAGCTCCCTTGATATTATATCCCGTGGCACGCAAATTCCCTTGGCGTGAGCCGGACGCTTGACAGTAGTCTGTGGATAAGTCGGTTGCATCTTCTTTTATTTTTGGCTCTTGCGCCGTCGATATACCTCCGGCTGTGCTTGCCGAAGCTACACGGGGCTGATGCCATAGTTTCGAGGACATGCGTTTTTGGAGGCTGGCCTGGATGTCCCAAGATCCGCTCGCCGATCGCCAGCGAGCTGGAAGCGCGCTCCTTTCTGTGGAGATATTTTTATTCTTTCGTGGAGCAGTGTATATATCAGCTGTCGAGGCAATAGCCGCGTAGCTTCCCCGTCCCTTACGAACTCTCAAAGAGCTCAGGAAACGTCTGTTCAAAGATCGATTGGCGTCTGCCGGACCGTCGTGGCCCCCTTTAGTGACCTGTCCAGAGCTTTGGGAGCCGTGACTTCCATCATGTGCTGTAACGTAAGAGCTAACGTCGTCACTTGGATGTCCAAAGCTTCCGAGGACAGAGTTGTTATCGTGCCCTATAGGTGTTACTCAGACGGCTCTTAATGGAAGCGATGCACTTACAGTCAAAAGGAGATAGCTCCAGACTCTGTAAGTCTTTTGGGCTCAAGAAATTGACCGGGGAGTTGGACCGACTGGGGCTGGGCTGAATGCTCTGCATGACAGAGGGATAATAAGAGGAGGAAATACCGCCCGGTGTTTCTGACGCGACAATATGCCCGCGACTGGAACTGGAAGACTGATCTTTCTTTGTACAAGAGGGAGCCTCCCTACTTCGATTCCGATAACGATGATACGAGTTGGGTTTTGAAGTCGGCTTGGCGTATTGTCTCTGTAGCCCAGTCGCACTCACACGACACTGAGAGCCTCCCAGACGGCGAACGGGGTGAGGAATAGTAACGGCATCGTAGTTGGTACCAGTAAATCCTTTGGCAGTTTGGGTATTCTGGCGTAGAAGGGGGCTGGCAGATGATACCCTGCGATCGTTCGAGCTCAAAGCTGGACTATTTCGGGATTGTGATTCCTGAAGCGCCAACCAGATATTCAACGTAGAATTACTGTCTCTAGTAGTGTTGCTCATGTTTATTTTGGCAGAAGGTGGACGCCTCATACCAGCCTGCTGCAAGTCCGGCAACGACTTTGCTCCGTAGATCTTGCCTGGAAAGGGAACACGACGGACGGGATCGGATGTATTCAAGCTGCCGTAAGAATTGTTGGCATTTTCAATCCATTTGTCTCCAATTGTAGCTGGGCAGCTGCTCCATCGCTTCATAGATGGATTTGAAGCTATAAACCTGGGTGACGAAAAGCTCGGTATCGGAGACGGGCATGGGGCTGGAAGGTAGCTGCCGCTGTCGATCGAGAATTCGATGGCGTCTCTGGGACCATGGCCGGGGAGACCGATGTCAATGAGGGCCGACAGATATCTTGTGCTTCGAATGGAGTTTTGTGGTGAAAGATACTTACTGTAATCTTCTTTAAGCTCTTCTTGAATCCTCTTAGCACGAAATCTGCGGAGCTCAGCACGGCGTGCTATCTCTTCCTTGTCGCTGCTTAGAGAGCCCTGAGGCTTTTGAGACGAGTCTTTATCATGCGATAGGTGTCGTATTAGCTTTGCTTTAACCGATTCAATCGTGATGCTGCTTTTTCTTTTTGGGACGGCGGAGTTTTGAATACCAAAATCATCCAAGCCTATGTGGTTGGAGTCTGGAAGAGCAACCGTAATCTGACCGATGGGCTCGGATTTCGCAGAGAGCGCTTTGGCAGCGTTTGGTACAGTTTTATTTGACAGAATCTGTTGCCTCTTGGGTCGGCGGTGTGAGGAGCAGCCGCAAAAGCTAAACATGGCGCACAAGATGCCTGCGGCAGTTCACTGTGGAGGAGTTGTCGTCTCAAGCTAGGGAAAGTTGGTATCATTTAGAGGCAAATGAAAGGAGAATACTAGCGGGCGTATTAAGAATTGATCTCAATGACGAAAGATGATGACGATTGATGTATCACGTAGAACGTAGCTCTCGAGGTAGCTGGCTGCCATGAACATAACTGTGGCAGCTACAAACGGCAGGTGTGACGGAGGCATCGTAGCGAATTGGGCAGTTGGGCTCATTGGATATCGGGCCTTTTCGACCCGAGGCGAGATGGTAAAAAAAGGTCTACCGCCATGATGTTTGAATGGACGGCAATTCTGGCGTGTTGCCATGCTGTGCGTTGATGTTTTACATGTGTCACGACTATTATTACAGAGAGAGGTGGCGTGCCTCGCCAGGTGGCAGCGAACGACCCGTTTGCTTGCAGTCCATGATCTCACTAGGCACAACAGATGAATCGACATACGAGCTCGGATATGATTTGTATCCCAGTAGTCAATATCTACCCTGTCTGAAAGCTAAGGATATGCAACCAAGGTAGGAAGCAGCCTTTCAAGATTTTATCATTGAGCCAGCGACCGAAACAGACCCTTGCCTTGACAAAAAGAGACCCTGCACTGGCAAGGTACCTAGCTAATCGGGTGTTTTTCAACAGGGCAGCAACAGGCGGTGTTTTCCAACTCTATAATAATACTACAAGAATCAATTAATTAAGTAGTATTATTTATATAATTATAATATGGTTAATTATTAACTGAATTAAAAAGAAAAATATATTAAAAACAATACATTATTATTATACCTTAAAAAGGGTAACGTGGTTCACAAGTGAGCGGGCCACCCAAGTGAGTGGGCCACCTTCCCAGACCTTACAACATAAAATATCTTATAACTAAACAAAATAAAACCTAAGTAATCAAAATTAATCAGAATCCTCTGAAGAAGTGATTTCTATCACTTTTTCACATGTTCTTGCATTATGGCCAATTTCGCCGCAATTACCACATCGCCGACGGCGCGGTTCGGCCTGCGTTGATGGACCCGGACTTCTAGACTCGTCGCGTCTTTTCTTTACCTTCCCTTGTGATTAAGTAGCTAAAATTTTACCGTCTGCTAGAGTAAGAGATCCTCCAGTCTGTATGCGTTTTTTTTTTACGCGGTGGCGTCGGGAAAGTCGTTTATTCGCCGCCTCTAGTTCCTTGATTTGGTCTTGCATTATTACCATCTGGCGTAATGCTTTAGTCGTACACTTTGATAATTGAGAGATATTTGCAATAATTTCGCTTGGAGAGCTGCTCCGATGAATTCTCATCCTTTTCTCAATATATTCTGTTTGACTCAGGGCTTCCGTTGGGTTGTTGGGTGTTTTTGGAAGCCAAGGAAGTTCTTGACCATCTGATGTCCCAGGAGGTGATGGAGTTTGTAACTTCACATCAAGCTGTGAAATCACATGTTCTGGATCAAAAGGATAAATTCCAGCTCCTCGAAAACCTCCGAGGATATTTGATTCGGTCATAGAAGCTTTATGTGCCGAATAAACCACAGGGAAAAATTCCTCCTTGGTGATATAGGTGACCTTGGTACGCATTAGATCATTAATTGCATCCCCATATGCGCGTTTTAATGGCCGAAAACAGGCAACATCTAATGGTTAGAGTATATATGATGAATGAGCAGGCATATATAATGTAATTATATCATTTGCCTTATAATATAGCTTAAAATCCACTAAGTGGTGGCTTTCATGCCCATCCAGTATCAACAGCCTATATTTGCCAATTCTTTTTGTCTTTGTATGTTGATTAAAATGCTGAAGCCATTCTAAGCTCTTTTCATTTGTAGTCCAACCATTTTCAGTGATGGAAATAGCCCAGTCGTGGGGTAAAGGGCTGTTTTCATACCACGAGGAGAGGTGGGTTTTGCCGGCAACAATGATGAACGGAGGAATAACAACACCAGCCGCACTGATGCATTCTATCATTGTCGCCCAGGTGCGATTTCCTTGTTGCATTTTTCGACCCTTTTGACGTCTTTCTGTACCCGTAACAACTGATTCGGCTGATATTACGCCCATCATAAAGCCTGTCTCATCAAAGTTGTAAATTTCCTCCCGTTGTATGCTATATTTCGCGATTGTGTTTTCCACAAGCCGAAACCAGTCTCCATATACCTTTGGATCTTCGCATTGGACTCTTTGATAGTCAATTTGACGCGATAAACGCGTAATAAGTTCTGGGTGTCGCCTGACAAAGTTTGCAGCCCAGTGCCTCCCAACCGGAATATCATGTTTGAGCTCCAACAAGCGGTTGGCCATAGCTTCCACGTCACGCAAGCGAGGCGGCTGAGATCTTGCATCTAGGTCAAGAATATATTCACTTAGAAGTTCTTCTTCGTCATTTGTCAATTTTCGGCTTTTTGATGTTGTCTCGGCCTTGCTTGGTTGATTTTGTTGACGACGCGTTAGTGTTGTTCGGGACACGTTGTAGATACGCGCAGCGTTTCGGATGGATAGTTTAGGGTCTTTTTTTAAAGCGCCAAGAGCATTAGTGATATCTTTTTCGTTTGAAGATAAAACCATTTTATTTGGTTGAGTTATTGAAGTTTGAAGGTGCTCAATTAAAATTTGACGCGAACTGGCCCACTCACTTGGGTGGCCCGCTCACTTGTGAACCACGTTACTTATTATAGGGTAACTTATGATAATGTATTGATGATATTCCCAAGTGAGAATTGCCTGCTAGAAGTCCTATATTGACGTGTATAAGTCACGTGATTTGGCGCGAGACACGAGGTGCATAAGGTAGTACAAACAACTACTTCACATAAATAATAATAATAAATTATTTAATTATTTAATTATAATAATAATATGTATAATAAATAAAGAAGATTTATTCCATATATATTATTATATATACTCACTTTGATTACGTGCCTTTTTTCTCCCCGCCCCTACAGGCTAGGTTCGTTAATTGCTCGCGTGAACGCGCGTTGGTGGCTCGTCGCGACCTAGCCTCTGGCACACCACCGTGCAGCCGTTATTGTATCCAGGACGCTGCCAACTAAATATTTCCACTCGTTGCATAATTTCAATGGAGACATGTCTCCGGCGTTCATAGCGGACTCTGACGATGAGTCAGAAGGGAATGAATTTTCGCCACCCCCTGCTGCTCAAATCGAAGAGGCGCCATCGTTGGCAGGCACGAGATCGGACCCAATAAGCCTGGCTACCTCGTCGACAGACACCGTCTTTTTCCACGACGTCTACAGAGAGCAGCAAATCGCAGCAGCCCTTGAACAGCAGCTCAGAGATGGCATCGGTGGGCATCTTGAATCGACCGCTCCCGCAGCGACTGAGCAAACGGACCCCGTCTCCCTGCCGTCGCAGTACCCTGAGGACACGCCGTTGGCCGTTGGAGATGGAAATCGCATCTACGCTGTCAATTCAACTACGAAAAGAGGAAGAATGATGGCCCAAGGGGCGGTAGGGGCCGTGGATCCGTACGCGTTTCCCAGTAGTCCGGAGCAGGGACCGGGTGGTGACGAACCAGGAGGCGGATGGACGCCGAACGGCTCGTCTGTGGCGTATCGTGGCACTTGCGATGTAGGAATGGCTGAAGATGAGAATATGGGGCCACGTTCTAGGAAAAGGCAACGTCTGGATAGCCACATACACAGCAAGGTAGACAGCTCTCTTCCACCCACTGCACCGCCCCTCTACAGCAGCATCCCGCCGACTATGCCGCCTGGAAACTTCAGCATTACGATTGATGCGAACAATGCCGAGTTGGTGAGCACGCTGGCGCCTACAATGTCTCTAGGCAATGATCCGTCACTTGTCATACATCCCCGCGGCCTGACCAACAGTCAAAAGGAGGAATATGCTGCCGTGGAGTTGCCGGCATCCAGCAATCCAGAGCGACAAACTGAGTACGATGAACTTCCTAATACCCTTCTCCCACAACAGAGCACTCCGTCGCACCGCCAAAAGACGCCAAAGAAGGCCAGTCCACCAAAGGAAAAGAAGGTGAAGCACCCGCGCGAGAAGAAGCTGTCAGAAGAAGCCGTGACGGAGTCGATCCAGCTCGGCACGCCTGAACAAACCCAGGAAGAAAAGTCGGTAGTGGTCCTCGATGATAGTGAAGACGAAGGATATGACAAGATTGATACCCCGGTGGCAAAGGAGGACGAACCAGAGGACGACATTTATGAGATACGGCCCTCGCCAGTGAAACCAGCAAAGAAGAGAGGACGGCCTAAGAAGCAGAAGGAAGAGACAGCTGTCACGCAAGATGAGATACTTGAGGAGAAAAAGCCTGTTAAAGGGACTAAAAAACGCGGGCGGCCGAAAAAGTCGGAAGCTGTCGTGGCGGAGGTGGAAAAAGTAGCTGTTGCCGAAGTGGATGAAGAGCCAACTATTACAAGAGCGGACGAAAAAGCCAAAGATAAATCGGAATTGGTGTTTGATACAAAGGTGTCAGGTGTGCCAACTCCTGATGACAGCAAGGTCGTTGACGAAATTATGCCAGAGGCTCCTGTGCTCACTGCCAAAGAAACCCCACGAAAGCCAGCGGGCAAGGGAGCAGCGACACCACAGCAGAGCAGCACCGGCAAGCCATTATACAGAATAGGGCTGAGCAAGCGATCGAGGATTGCACCTCTTCTCAAATCGCTACCGAAATGAGGTGGATTTGTACATTACATGCCAGCGCACTGCATCTTGCTGCCATGAATTACGAAGCGTCTGGGTTCGCAGTGGTTCTGGCGATCCAGACAACGGTCAAAAACTATGGGCTTGCTATGCATGAGACCACACGACTTATGAAGGTAATAAAATAATCATCATCGAAAGTCTCAATTCATTTGGTACCTCCTTGTGCATACTATACAGCATGCGACGACCCGTGCCACAGGTCGGTACATCGTGAGATAAACTCGCAGTCTTGGCACTGGCCGCGAATCGGACCCTGGCGATGGACTTCGGACAGGCCGCTAAGCACGCCATCTTGACAGTGACGACTAGCGCAGCGTTGAGTCGCTAGCTGATCAGTGAGGGCGTTATTATTAGCGCAGGCATCGACCTGCGACTGCGTCTTGGGCCGACCGTCGGAAGGGTCATGACTGTGCCCCGCTGCCAGATTCTGCCCCTCCATGAATTGGCATGTGGCTGGCGTTGGGTTGCCAGGCGGAACAAGCAGCTCTTAATTTCGAGGGATGCGAATAGAAGAAATTCGACATTAATCAATTGATACATCAACAATCTGTACATCTAGAGACAAAAAGACGGTGAAGGAATTTTGAGATCACACCAGATCCTTCAGCCTTCGTCTCGCCGATAACAGGTCCCCCACCCCACGTTGCGGTAGTTTTTTTGCCTGCAACTGGCAGGGCCCGCCTCGAGAGACACTAGATCCGCCTCCGGACAGCGGCAAATTCCAGAAAGCTTGACTCCTTCGGTGCGCCTTCGCGACGTTTCTTGCTTTTCCGCCATCTTTTTATCTTAATACAAAACCACATCACAACAATACCTGCAGCCATGGCGACCAACGGCAATGCTGCGGCCAATGCCGAGCCCGAGGCCACGACGGGCAATCCCTCGCATCGCTACCTCAGCACCCGTGGCGAGGACGCTGGTGTACGTTTTCCCTTGGGAAGAAGCAGTCGGCTATATTCAACGAGCGCACATTACCCTCCTCTCGCATTACACGCAGACAAGAAGAAGACGCTCATTATGAATGGAGACTAATTGAACCCTTGCTTTTGCAGTTCACCTTTGAGCAGGCAGTCCTCAAGGGTCTCGCCTCGGATGGCGGCCTCTTCATCCCCGAGGCCATTCCCGCGGCCACCAACTGGCAGTCCTGGAAGGACCTCAGCTTCGCCGACCTGGCCTACGAGGTGCTTTCGCTATACATTTCGCCCGACGAGATCCCGCCCGCCGACCTCAAGGACATTATCCGCCGCAGCTACTCGACC
>JANAKD010000778.1:0-13148 GCA_027627215.1 Lecanicillium saksenae | reverse complement strand
CGCGACCAGCCGGGGCAGGACCGCGCGCTCGGCGCCCTCGTCGAGCTCCTTGGGCCGCAGCTGGAAGGCCGGGATGTCGCCCGTGTTGGAGGTGACGCGGATCTTCTTGCCCGTGACGGGGTCCTCGGCGTCGACGCCGCTCTGGTTCTTTTGCATGTACCAGCTCAGGCCGGCGTTAACGGCAAGGTAAAAGGCGCCGCCGAGGAGCAGGCGGTTAAAGTTGAAGCCCTGGACAATGTCAGCATCTTCAACATTTATCAAGCGTCGGGTCGGTAGGGGAGCGCTCTTACGCCTTGCTGCTGCTGTTGTCTGCGCTGGCGCTGGCCTTGAGCTCCCTGCTGGGGAGGGAGCACCGCGGCGACACCTTCGGCAGGCATTGCGACGATGCGAATCGACGGAAGATGTATCAATGCCGACACGGCAAGGCTAGAATGGGTGCTAAAGGCCGAAAGAATGTGTGTCTAGATAAAAACACACGACGGATGTGCCTGGCGCAAACGTTTCGTTGTCGATGGGGGGCGAGAAAGGGTCCTTTCGGCCTCGCTGGCGTTTTTGCCTCTGGCGTTGCAGCTAGTGTAGGGTAGCTAGCGGTGGAGCCGTAATTTGTGTACAAGTTAGGTCTCCTACCACCACCA
The DNA here is from genome assembly GCA_027627215.1 of Lecanicillium saksenae. Lineage (NCBI taxonomy): Eukaryota > Fungi > Ascomycota > Sordariomycetes > Hypocreales > Cordycipitaceae > Corniculantispora > Corniculantispora saksenae. Next base: position 12,513 of record JANAKD010000778.1, on the reverse strand, counting down.
CTCTTAGAGGAGGCATTATTATTAATTAAATGAATTAAATTATTAGCTTTATCTCTCTTACCTACTTACTTTATTTTAATAGTAATAAGAATAAAATAGTGTGTTTGGGCAGATGATGTTGCGCCTGCAAGAGGAATTCAAGCAGTTGCCCGAGCAGCTCGAGCCCTCGGTCCTCAGCGCCGGTTGCCATCAGGGCTCGCGGGGTTTTGGGTTCTTCGTCGAATTGGCATCCGTATTCGCATGACCAATGGTCTCTCAACCAGCATACCAATTTTTGAGGCTTCTGGAGATGATTTTGTTGATCTGTTGTTGGCTCTGGCAGGGCGCGCTGAGGTTGACAGCGGGCGGTTTCTGGCCACTCAGGCCTGCCTACCGGCAGCCACTCTCACAGGGAAGGCTTCAAAAATTTGAACAAAGGATTCTATTGATCAATCGATAAAAAAGCCAATAGATAGATAGATGCCTCCCACCAGTATGTGGGATGCCTAGCCTATTTATAAGTAGCAAGTCCAATCGTAGCTGCTCAACAGGTATCCACCTCAACCACGTTTCCTTACCCAACACAGTATAAAGGTGATGAGGCGTATGGACAAGATTGAAAAGGCCAAGGGCAAGTGTAAGAAGGACCTGGATGCCGACTTTCCCAAGTAGCGGTTGGTTACTGGAGTTGATGCTGCCGGCGTATTTAGAGGCGAGCCTGTTAGAATTGGTAGGCAGCTTCACTGTTCTTTTGTGGCAACCGAGAAGTTTCTAGAGGAACGGCAGGCTGAGTATTGTCTAATACAAGGCCGTAGAAGGAGTTAAGCCAGAGTGTCGTAGGTGAGACGTGATACGCCTAGCTGTGTATATAATGTATCCCTTAAGCTTTATCTACTATATATACCTTATTATCCTAGAAGGTGCCCTACCTCATAGCCTGTAAGTATATTGGCCCGCTAGCTTAGCTAAGATATAGTTAGCTTAAGCTACTTTATTATATTTAGTATACTGACATATAGAAAGGTCTACTAGCTACTCCTTTGTAATAGACCCCGCGCCGCAGGCATCAGATGCCGCCCCCCATTATCTCTATGCCCTACTTTAATTTGCTCCCCTGTCCTTATTCTTCTTTATTTCTTGCTTCGTACTTTCTTCTTAATGTGGCCAGTGTGCAGTCTTATCGCACGACCGAGTTAAGCCTGCGTGTCCCCTGCACATTACTATGCGAGATACTATAGGACAGGCCATAGTCGGTACCGAAACGGTTATTGGTGCCTAAGAGTGCCGCTCTTGATAGCTGTTAGCGGTTTCGGGAGCCCGAGGGCTATGGAAGACATCCTTGTATCAATTCGCGTAATTGCCTATGAAAGGGGAACAGGCTGCGGCGGTTGGCTCGATAGAGGTTTGTGCGTTTGTTGCTGATAGCGAGCGAAGCTAGGCGGGGAGAAAGGAAAGACTAACGCAGCAGTCAACCCCCCTCCCAGCGTTTAAATGACAGCTGCGATAGGCTCCCCCCACGGCGCATTCTATAAGCTTGAAATCACGTTTTAGACGACCTCTATGCCTACGCAGCAACTTTCAGATGGTTTATTATTAGAATCAATTGGCGAGCTAGCGTAGATAGTTCGTTCCACCATGTCCTACCTTAGCACAAGGTTGGCTATATCGCACCTATCCTCGACGTATCAATACGTCTAAATAATACCTAGAGCATTTCCGTAGCGCAAGTAAAGTTGGCAGCCTCTACCATGTGTTGCATAGCAGCTTGATGATTCTGTCGGCCTGGACACGCTCAACAACCTCGATAAGCTGGGCATAGATCATCTCCGAAGGCTGCACCCCGCAGACGTTGGTGACAATACCCTTGGCGGTATTCTTCACTATCATGGCAGCGAGTACCTTGGCCTCTCCGTCTTCCTCATTGCGGAACCGCAGGGCCATCTCAATAGTGCCGAGGAGGCCTTGAATTTTACCGCCCCTCTCCGCAATCTCGGCGGCGGGACCAATGAAGCGCTCATCGCGGGAGAGCTTCCGGAGAGGGGCACGTCCAACACGCGCAATGGTATCCTGGAGATGAGGATTACTGATACGTTTGATAATCTTCTCAATATAAGTATTTTGTGCGTCCTCGTCAATGCCGTGTTTGCTCATAAGCAGGCTTTTCGTCTCAAAAAGGACGCCACGGACCCTGTCGACAATAAACGCGTCCTGCATGGCATCGTAGATGGTGCGTTTGCCACGCTGAAAACCGTAGTAGGCAGCGGTAGCGTGGCCAGTGTTGACGGTGAAAAGCTTGCGCTCGATAAACGGCGCAAGGTTATTGACCCAGTTGATGCCTGAGATCTTGGGAACACCAACATCTTTAAAAGGGTTCTTCTCGACAACCCACTCAAAGTAGCTCTCCAACGTCACATCAAGACCGGAGCTGGGGTTTTGAAAAGGAATAATACGGTCAATAGCCGAGTTCGCGTAGCGCGCGCGCGAGGAGTGGTCCCGTAAACGGTCCGGCGGGGGTTCGATTTTCCGGGCTCTGGTAATGAGCTTGGCGAGCATGTCCGTGGCGCCGACAGCGTTTTCACAAGCAATGACGCAGAGCGGCCCATGCGAGCTGGTGGGACGACTGTCGATGCCCCTGGNCGATGACCGGAGCAATGAGGCCAAGAGCGCGGGGTCCGACAGAGCAGGTGACGACATCGGCGGTGCTGATCTCCCTGATGAGCTCAGCCTCGTGGGTTTTGGAGTTGATCGCGCGGTAGCCTGTGATGATGGACGCTCTGGTACCGTCGACGCCGACCTCGATCACGCGGTACGAGGGCGTGGCATTGAGGGCGTCAACCAGGGTGTCCGCTACGTCGGCAAAGACGACGTGGTAGCCGGAATTGTGGAGGAAACACGCAACGAACCCGCGGCCTATATTGCCAGCACCGAAATGAACAGCTTTGTACTTGGTAGTCGCTGTCATTTTCTTTCGTTTGCGTTTGACAGATTGGGCTCAACGTGGGCGACGTCGGTCTCGTGAGTGAACGAACGATGGTGAGACGAGGGGCGAACCTTTTGACGAGACTTTTTACGACGGGGTGGCGCCTTTAAAGGGAACGTGCACACGTGGCTTAGAGTCCGGAGCTTCCATCAGTGTAACTCGTTTTCTGGAGTATTCTAATGGGTCAGTGCCTCGTCAAATAAAGTACTATTATTCTGGAAAAGTGTCCTTGGTGAGAGCTCCTTTGAGTTCTCTGTGTCCTTGCTGCATGTGGTCAACAATCACTTCACCGTAGTTACTTTTGCGGTTCGTTCATTTTCGACCGCTAGTTCCACGTACTACGTACTGCATAGTTATATGAGACAATAACAATAAAACTAGTCAAATTTGAGTCTAAAAAGGCAACTTGGGTACACTGTAGAGCACAGAATTAGTTCTGCGAGGCAGAAGAATACAGAAGGTAGGTCGCAGTAGAACAACTACCAAGGCGATATATCTACTAGCTTCGCATACTTGGTAAACTCTTCATCAGCCTCCAAAAACTCGCGCTCCTCGGGGTAGGTTCCCATCACCAGCTCCACGGCGCCGCTCTTCTTCAGCGGCGACACCACCAGGAACCGGAAAATGCCGTTGGCGCGGTCCAGCTGGGGACGTAGCGCCTCGGGCGAGCCACCGTTGCCGAACAGCTTATCGCCAAAGGAAATTTCGCTCAGTTGAAAGAGAATCAGGTTGGAAATCATGGCGTGCATGTGGTGGATACCCATGTTCGCCGTCGAGAAGCGGCTGTGGTCTGGCAGCGACTGCAGGATTGTGAATGCATCGTGGATTAGTGTCGGCGTAATCTTGCTCGCTGTGTTGCGCAGAACTTGCACAATGCGGCCAATGCTGGTGTCTGGCGCGCAAAGTGTCTCTGCTGATAGAGTAGAGCGACTCATAATGAGCATGCTGCCCATGTATGTAGCTGGCAATTGCGACGAGAAGAGCGCACGGCCGTCGGTCGGGAGCTCCAGAATAGACATTCCGTCATCCTCTGCACTATAATCGACACCAGCCTTAGCCGCAACATGTCTTCTTGCCCGGATAGCGGTGCGCCAGAAAAATGCCTGCACGATATCGCTAATAGAAGCAGTAGAGCCTACAGTCTCTGGGGCTGCGAGGACTTCCTTCTTGAGTTGCTTGAGATTCTCGGCGGAAATCTCAAACGTGGTCGTGTTCATAAGTCTCTCTACGCAAGGCAGAGGCCAGACACTGTGCAACTTGTACTTTGGCGCGGGCGGCAGCGGTAGCTCACCGTCCTTAGCCTGCCAGTTTCCATTGAGAGTACTATGCGCGGACTGGAATGGCAAAAAGCCCCATACTCCAGGATCGATCTCTTCAATAGGTTTGCCCCATCCTTCATCCTCATGAATAATCTCAGGAAGATTATGGTTGAAGCTCTCCGGGTCATACCAGAGGCAGTTGGCAGTCTTCTCGCCCTGCAGATAGCGACAGTTTTCCGCCCAAGCCTTGAGCGCGATCATAACACCCATGCCGTCCATACAACAGTGATTCATATTGACGGCGAGGATACAGCCGCCCTGAACAAAATTGGCCTGTGCCACAACAATATCCGCGGGGAGTTTAGGGAAGGTATCCTCGGCTAGGATATCCGTATCGCGAAAGAGCGAGGGCACAAAATCCTTTGCCTGCATCTCTGCAAATGTGGGCAGCTTGCCAGAGACGTCATTATAGATGAGGCGATTATGTACCGACTTGGCCAAGCGCATAGGCGGAATAGCGACACAGAGATCGCCCTTGGTGTAGCCGATTTCGTCTGTGGAGCAGGGCATCATCTTGCCGCCAAGAGCCGGGATGAGGTCCATTGTACGGTTGAGACCTTGCTGCAGATTTTGGAACGCTGCCTCAAAGCTGACGCCATCGGCTAATGGGATGTAGAAGACGAGGCCCATATAATGATTCGGGTTGACATAGTCGAGTGCATTTAGTCGGAACGACTGACGAGCCTGGTGAAGAGCGACCATCTGCTGTAGTTTGGTGGTTGCGCTAGGTGTAGCGGTAGTGCCGTTGCCCCTTTTGGCGCCATTAACTAAGTCGAGCAAGGCCGCTGAGAACTCGGCAAGGGTAGGGTTTGCATAGAGTTGCCTGCCTGTCAGCGTGTCCGGCAGTCCGGTTGCGCTGCGAATGGTTTTAATGGCAGCAAACACGGTCAGTGAGTCGAGACCCAGTTCAAACAAGTTTGCGTCGGCAGATGCAGTCTGAACTTCCGGTAGATACGAGGCAAGAAGCGTCCGGACGTCATACTGGATAGACGCGACAGAACTAGTATCGATATCAAAAACGGGAACGTCAATACGCGAACTGTAGAAGCGCTCGATATAGTCCTCGTAGATTGCCAATGTCGCTGGGCGCTTTACTGTGCCTTTGTCGGTGCGGCTAAACGGCTTGTCGGCTTCGGCGAAGGCGATAAAGTCGCGCAAAAGCTGGTTTTTGTGGCGAGACTGGGTATTGGCTTGCTGAACAGTGGCCCAGATACTGTCGAGAAGCTCTTCCGTCTTGCTCGCTGGATCTTTGAGTTCAATCAGAAGTCCTGCCTGGGGCTTTCCTGACCCAATCTATTCGCATTAGCCAGTCAGTTCAGCAGCGTTATGATCAGGTACTTACAATCAGGCATCCGTTAATCGCAGGATGTGTGGTGATAAATGCCTCCGTCTCCAGGGGAGTAATTTTATACCCGTTTGATAACACGATCAGGTCGTCATTTCTGCCTTTAAATGCCCAGAGGTGCTTTTTAGTTGGATGCTGCATGTATAGGTCCTTGAAGTTGATAGACTGCTTGTCGGGGAATGTCTGGAAGATACCCTGGAAGAGCTCAGCATGGTTGTTTCTATGCACCCAATGCTCAAACGTGTCCTCGTCAAGCTGCTTGAACTCAAATCCAGAGTATGGATGGAATGCAAACCAGAACCAGTCTTCTCTCGCAGGTACCAAGTTGCCAATAAACAAGCCTTCTGTGGTACCCGTCAAGTTAAGTACCCTAATCACCTCATTGGTTTTTCCTGCGCTAATAGGGCTGACAGGGCCACCAGAAGCACAAATGAACTTGGATGGCGCGAGCTTAGCCAACACATCAGGTGTTTCACCAAGCTCATCGACCAATGATGGGACCATACTCCAGATGTCAATGCGCGCCTGCTCGGCAAGCACTTCAACGAGATGCATATTGGGCAGCACATGGACAGGGCCCATGATGCAATGCAAATTGAAGAGAGCCGGTAGAAGGATATTCATGATAATACCGGCGCCGTGGCTCATAGGAAACGACGAGTAAATCCTATCACCATCCTTCCAGTCACTCGTCCAGGGGACAAGTCCCTCGTCACCAGCCACAGGGGGCAGCAGGCGAATCGCATCCATGGTCGCAATAAGACCATGAGACCAAGGAATCGGCTTAGGCGTGCCAGTGCTTCCTGACGTATGTAAGAAGCAAAAAGGGTCCTGTGCCGCCTCCTCGAATGTCTTGGTGTACGGATAGGGCGTGGCGGATGCTGCGTCGAGAAGCTCGTCGAGAAGAGGGAGCTCCAGTACCGTCATAGAACGTTGTTCGAGAACCTCCTTGACAAGCGGAATCATTGTTACGTCGGCCGCCTTGACCCAGACGTTGCAGTCGAGCGTCTCCAGCACAGACAGTGCGCCCTTGGTGCTGTTCTTCGGCGACAGGTACAGCGCAGCACAGCCAACCTTGACGCATGCATGTGTAAGGATGATGTGGCGAAGATCATGCGGGCCGATATATCCGACTGGAAGAATACGGCCTGTCTGTTTGCCAACTTTTTCCCGGAGCCACCATGCCGTCTTGTTCACCGCGTTTGTAAACTCGCGAGCGGACACATCTCTAAAAGTCAACGTGTTCTTTTGGAGAGTCGACAGTGAAAACACTATACGCTGTGGATGTGTTGCCGCCAGATCCTCCATAATCTGATGGACCAGCCTTCGGCCATACGGAGACGCAGCGCTCTTACCAGCCGCCGCGGGTGGCGCGACGTACTTATCCGTTACCGGAGCCAGGTCCGGCGAGCTCGGCGCGGGCGTAGGATAGCCGCTGATGCCCAGCCCAATGCCTGCTCCAATCAGAGGAGAAGCGTTCTTGCTGTCTCGTGGCTGCTGGCTGCCTGGCGACGAAGAGCCGCTGGAGGTGGCTGGGCTGCTGAGTTTCTTGGGTGCCAGGTAGCTGCCCCACGATTCGCTCATCGGCGCCGAGTTGGTGCCGTCTGTCTTCTCCTTGAAATGACTCGGACGCCCATTCTCGAAAACGAGCTCCAACCGGTCATCCTTCTGGAACTCGCCCATGGGAGCGCTGATCCACTCACCGCTGGCGAGCTGCGCGACGCTGCAGTGCCACGGCGTTGTGTAGCCCGTGTTTGTGTTGAGAAGGCTGATGGAAACCTTGTGTTCGCCGAATGACTCGTGGATCGACAGGCGGAGGTAGTTTGGGAATGCCTTCTTGACGGCGCCGGCGAAAGCCTAGTGTATGCTATTGTTAGGGCCAGTTTCAATTGTGCAGCTGTGGAAAGCAATCGACTCTTACATAACCGCGCGCGAGCATCTGTTTAGCGAGGTACTTGACATCGCGCTTATATGCCCGGTGTGTCCTGTCCTCGTTTGTCGGGAAGATGTACTTGAGATCGGACTCGAGAAATCGTCGATAACCAAGATAAGTAAGCTTAGTATCGGGGCTCTTGACGATCTCCTCGTCAATATCGAGGTCATCCCTGCTAAACTCGTTCAACAACAGGCGACGTAAGTTGGTGCAGTTGGCAACATAAGTGATTTCGCGCAGCTTTTCAGGCAGCGGATAGTTGATGAGGTCCTTGATTCGGGCAAAGGAGATGTGGTTAAAGCCCTTTTCGTGTGCCATTTTCCGGAGGCACTCTCCGTATTGCCAAGTCTCTCGGTCAGAGATGGAGAGGAGATCTGCAAAGATGGCAAAATCAGTCAGTGCCCATTCGCACCAAATTTATTCAGTCGCGTTTGCCATACCGTTATACGTCATGCCATCGGAAACAATGGTGACGCGCGCGCCAGGAGGATACACCTCGCGAATGCGCCTGCACATGGTGTTGAGGCGGCCCAACGCCAGCTCCTCAGCCTTGTCAGGCAGGGTACCCAGAACCTTGTATTCCTTGTTGGCGGATTTGAAGGGGAACGAGGGCAGACATGACTGAATCTCCGCGTTTGCCGCAATAAACTTGTCAATGACGGCGAGGAAGGTGGGCGTGCCTAGTGCGACCCGATCGGCGGCATCCTCAAACTTTTGCAGGGAAAACTCGCTGATAATGTCCAGTACTAACTGGGATACTGATGGCTTGTGTTCCATGGCTGTGAAGTAGTATCTGGGACGATGCTTGTTCACCGTCTTTGCCTTCTGGTAGATCTGGACAAAAGAGATGGCAGTGCTTGTCTGACTTTTCAAGGTGAGAATGGGAAGGCGGTGCAAGCAGTTGCTGTTTTGCCTTTTTGACAGGACTTTCAAGTTGAAAAAGAAAAGGATATAAGGAAGGCTACTAGTGACTCAGAAAGGTTAAAGGAGATGGGCAGCCATGAGTTGGAAAGGCAACAACATCACCGGCATGTGCACTAAATATATATCGACCAATTGCGCAAGGTGAATAGTGGAAACACGAAGAGAAGCTGCAGCTTCTTTTTCAATTCTTTCGCCTTGGAATACTTAATTGGATCATAATGCAGGTGGGGGGTGCGAGTACGGAGTTTTGGCAAGCTCTAGAGTGTGCAAGGACCCTTGCCCACGTATTGTTCTGCCGTCCACAGTACAGACTGCTGACTGCCGAGATCCTTCTCCATTGTTGGTCGAGACGCAGACACGTTCAGCTCTTGCAGGAGCCCGGCATATTTTTGGTTTTATCGGTCCACTCTCCACAGGATCCAAAGTCGCAGCAGAGTCCATTCTGGTGGAGTGAGTGGTTCCTCCTCGATAGGGTTAGAACAACGGTTGAGAGAGTTTCTCCGAGGCTTGGAACTTTTCGCCGTGTAAGCCTAATAGAAAGCGAGCAAGTGGCGTCGTGTACTTGAATTAGCCCATCTTTGAGAGATGATGCCAGACTCGGCATGGCTCAGGATGATCCTTGCCAGGAGAATCACAGCGTAGGCGGCGCACTACTGGAATTAAGGCTAACCTTCCATCAACGTGGGAAACATACTCTTTTGGTCGTTTTTCCAAGCCATTCACAATACCTGAGCCCCTACCAGGGTGGCCGGCTCAAAGTAATGATTGAACAAGTTTATCCATGTCTATCGAAAACAACAGTCACATTGTCACTTTTGGTGATACCATCTGCCAGTATTTCCACCATTGTCTTTTTTTCCAGTTATATCTATCTTACGGCAAAACCAGAATTATTTGGGCGGATAGAGGAGTTTACATCCATAGTTTACGCAGGCTACTAAACGACAAGGGTCTCGTTAGACGACCAGAAACGTGTTACCGGGAACGAGCAACAAAGTCGCTCAAAACCCCGCAGATTAACAACAGTCCAGGTATAAGAAGCTTGTCCATTTTGGACCAGGGTGGCAGGCAAACTACCCAAATTTTATCGACTCTTCATCTATTCACACTTCAGAGTAGCTCTTGTGGCTGATTTTTCAAGCCGCTACAATTTGCTTCCGTCCCTAGTCATCTTGTAGGATTGGCGAAATAGTTTCCATATCCACCGTGCAATGGCCCAAAGTCAGACACTCACGAGACTTCGCACCCTAGGTAAGCACGCCATTATCGCTCAGCTAGACGCTGCTATACTCCGTGGCAACCGTCGCCTGTTAACACGCATTGGGCGACAGGCAAGCTTGAACAGGTATCGGCAGCATGTCACCACCTGTCTTTCTTCAACAACGTTGGCGTCTCGGCCGTGTATAGGCGAGTCGGCTCAGCATCCGCAACCCCCAGTGGCATTCAGCAACTTGTCTTTACAGCGCTTGCAAGTGTCCTGGACGAGCACGCCATTCTGTGTGCCACTCTGGTGGACGAGGGATCACCCACCGCCTACTTTGCCGGACTTGCGCAGATTGACTTGACCCAGTGCGTCTCCTTCATTGAGAGAGCGAGCCCTGCTCCCCGCGGCGACGACGCGGACCCGGAGCTCGACGCCATCCTGCAAGAGCAGCACAATACCAGCTTCAAGAAGAACCACGGCGCGCTGCCGGCCTGGCGCCTGCTGATCCTGCTGCAAGGCGGCGACCGCGCGCAGGAGGAGCTCACCGCGTCCTTTATCTTCCACCACAGCATCGGCGACGGCATTTCTGGCCTGGCATTCCACAGTGCGTTCTGGACTGCTCTGCAGACGGCGTCGTCAGCCACCGACNCCGCCAGCGCCGTCACGGCCACGGCCAGGTTCAAGTTTTCGCACAAGGACAAGAAGAAGACGCCCTGGCTCGCGTTTGGGGAGAAGGAGAAAATCACCAACATCTCCTGTAAGTTTGCCATGCTATTTTTTTGCTTTGCGCTTTTTCCCCTCATGTGGTTATTGGAGTGGCAGAAAATGACTGACACCTTTTCTTTTTTGGCAAATCGCACAGGGTCATCTCGAAAGCACTGGTGCTGGTCGGGTACCACGTCCAAGGGTGAATGGGGCATCTTCCCAAGTGCATTTGTAACAAATGTCAGTGATGAGAGTGCGCAATGTAGCCAAAGATGAAGAACAAGATGCCAAGGCGTACAATGGAAATCCGGGGCATCTTCTTGTTATATGTAATATCTAGACCCATGTATACTCTTGTTATTATTAATGTCATATAAATCAGTGTAGCCAGAAACGTTCCCAGCAAATGTGACGAACTTTTCATACTGGACACGTCCACGAGCGAATCCTTCCCCTCGAGCCGTCTTGCTCAATGAAACTTGACAGGGTGCTCTGGAACCATTTCCAAATCATCTTGGCAAAGTTGTGCTTGAATATATTAAGAAAGGTTACAAGGTGTTTTCGGTTCTAGACGGTGCCGCATTCCCAAGCCACCTCGCGCGCTCCAAATTCAGCTGAATTGCGTATTTGGGTACGATCCATAGTTATCTACTATCCTATCTGGAGATATAGGTATCGGTATAAATCTGTGTCCCTTTTTTGCCCATGGAATGTAAGTAGAAGTAGTGATTTTAGACAGATACATCAGCATTGTGGCAAAACATCATGAGCTCAGAGTCGCGAGTTTATAGTATTTCGATTTTAATCCATTTTAGCTTAATTCAACAGTTGCCCGCAGCATCCTCCTGCATAAACTTCAACTACGACTGTCGTTTTCGTCATCTATGGTGCCAGAACAAGCTGTGGTAATGTGGGGAGAATTGCGGCCACCATCACGCCGCTAAATATAGATCTGCCTTTGGCCGGTATCTCTTACAGCTGAAGGTCTACGGAGTATGAGTTCTCAAAGTCCCAAGAGCTAGACGTGCGGCCGCTTGTTAGGGGTACGCATCGTGGTCTAGCATCGCAAGAGGGTTGGTGTGACCCGGGCTTTTGTGAGGGACAATGTATGTATAGCGCGAAGGTTTGGGGTATCTTTCTAGTTATGAAATTGATGTGGTTGATGCATCTTTTCCACCTCATGGAAAGAGGGGAAATTGACTGCTTTACGTAGTTGGCACCGAGATACATGTTATCTCCGTTGTCCGATCTGGTTTAAATATGATGGTAATATAGGAATCGATAGTGTCGCGGAAAATTGTGTAGAAGAGAACCGTGTCTGGGTGCGCCGTGATGTACTGTTCTCGCAAATCAACTACAACCATGGCGTTTACGCAATAGGATGTCATGGTTTAGAGTAATCAGCGACGATCATCTTGTACGAAATGCAGTAGCGGGTGGGATCCCTGCGGGCAGTTGGAGGAAAGAGACGAGATAAGAGCTCTCAGCTCACAGCTCGCAGGCAGCACTATAAAAAAGAAACTAGAGGTGCGTTAGTGCAGAGTGTATTATTCCGAGACCGTTGCACTGGTTTGGCGAGAAAAGCAAAGACTGCATGGCGGCTTGGGCTGGGGTGGCACGGTGTGGATAGATAGCCTTGTCGATGAGAGAGAAGAAAGGGCAACTCCGTGCAATGTGACAGGGTTGATCAGGGTTGACCGAACCTCAGCTGTCGGGGGACTAAAGACGGCAGCGCCGAGGAGGCTCCGGTGTCGAAACGGGAACCTGCAGTCTGTTGGGAAAGTTGGGTTGGGCGCGCTCTCGATTGCCGGACAGACCAGCATGCGTCCGTAGCGTCCGATGGGGTAGCCGCGAAGGGCTTCGGGATTGGGCGTCGACAGCGAATGCGAGGCTAAAGTGGCATTGAGCGACGGGCGCAAGACTGGTGAAGCTTTCGGTCCATGAACCGACGGACCTTCATGTATGTAATTCGATGCGCATCAGTAGCTAGGGGATGCCGAGATGCACCGGCCACCGTACGTGCTGTGCGCCGTGTGCCCTGGACGCCATCGGCCAGCAAGAGTAGGGATTGCTCGTTCGCTGAGGATGGGCGGTGGCAGAGCATGTCGCCGGCAGCTGCTTAAT
>JANAKD010000777.1:0-13154 GCA_027627215.1 Lecanicillium saksenae | reverse complement strand
CTCTGGAGCGGCGTTGTACATTCTCAGGGCGAACTGGTTCACCTTTTTCACGGTCAGCGGGGGGGNAGGCGGGAGAGCTCAGTCATGATGCCGACGCGGCCTTGGTTGGGGTTCGCTTGGCCCATGGCCATTTGTTGGCCGGGACCGGCCATGCCGCGACCAGCCTGGTTCATCATACCCATGCTGGCCGCCATCTGCTGCTGCTGTTGCTGCTGCTGCTGCTGGAGCTGCAGCATCTGTTGTTGGTTGGGCATCTGTTGCCCTTGCATGCCCTGGTTCATGCCGGCGAAGCCTTGTTGGGGGTTAAAGCCGCGACCCATCTGCTGCATGTTGAGCATGTTTTGCGTTTGCTGCTGGGCCTGGGCCTGGGCGCTGGCGTTGAGGCCGTTTTGGAGGTTACTACTGTTGGCCTGCCGTCTCTTGAAGAACTCGACGATTTTGTTCTTGATGATGGTGTAGTAATGTTCCTACAGGAGCAAGCAGTGTTAGTCATTTGGAAGATGCATGATTTCGGTGCGTACAAGGGAATGCGTACCTTGGAGCCGCAATTTGTAAAGGCCTGGATTTCAAAGTTGATGGACATGTCCAAGGCGCGAGCGGGATCGACGGGGGAGCCAAGGGTGACGTTTGTGAAACTGGAGAGTGGGTTAGTGGGGAAGAGTGGTCGCAGATTGCCAGCGAGTTGAGGACGCAGGAGCAGATGCTGTATTTCGGCTGATGCAATGACGTACAGTTCGAGGGCCCTTCCAACGCGGTCGTTCATGGTCATGGTTGCGTGCCATCCCGTAGTAGGGACGGCAGTGGCCTGCAGGCGAGCCATGATGGTCTGACCATACTGGTTTGCGTTGGAGCGAGTGTGCTGCTGAAGCTGCAATTGCTGCTGCTGGCTCAGCATGTGGCCGGCGCCAGCCATGTGCTGCATGTTGGCGGCCATTGCCGCGGTGCGAGGTGGGACAAGATCTCAGGGCGCGCCGGGGCCAGTCGAGTCNTTTATCGGTGGGGAGAGAAACGTGTCGTGCCTGCTGCCGGGACGCCGGTGGAGGAGCGTACTTGACAGGGCAAAGGGACAAGGGCGGTGGTTGAGTGCGTCGGGCGGTAGGAAGCTCGCCGGCTGGGGTGAGGTTGGTGACGAGAAACGGCGGCGGCGACTCAGTCGTGGCGATATGGCGACGTGGGTGAGGTGACTCGGGCTTGGACAGGGTCGATCCTCGTGCCAGGGGTGATGGCGGAGTTTGAGGCTAACAACAGGCGTGCGGCCGCATGTAGACGAGGCGTCAGCGCGTGTTGTGAAGCCAAGCGATCAAAGTGCACGGTGCGGCGGCTGAGCAGCGATGAGGGTCAAGTGTCGGAGGATGAGCGACGCAGGAGGAAGCAGGATTCGGACGACGAGGGAGTAACGTCGCGGGCGAGGAAGAAGAAGTCGTCGCGGGCGTGGTCGTCGAGGAAGGCAGCAAAGGCAAAAGCAGGCTAGGGGACCACGTAAGAAACGCCGTGAGGTGAGGGTGAGCGTCACGGGAATTGGGTCGGCGCGGCGCGAGGCGGTGTCGAGGAGAGGATGAAAAACAGGATGATGAATCGTATCGCGTTTGCAGAGAGACTCGCGGAGGGGGCGAAGTCGAGGAGAGAAGGATCTGGGCGGTTGTTGAGGTTGGTCGTGTTTTGGTCTCGAAAGTGGCGGGCTGGGGGCCGATGGACGAGAAAAAGGCGTAGCCGGGAAGAATCGTAAGAAGCGGCAGATGGAAGCGGTTTGGAAAAGAGACCCCGATTGTAAAGAAAAAGAAGACGAGAAAACGAGAAACAAGCAGCTAGCACCAGACGAGATGATAAAAAAAGAAGAGAAAAAAAATCACAAGACGCTTCGAGAAGAAGACTGGGGGAGAGGGAGGGGTGTGAAGTGGTGATGTGAGGAAAAGGAAGAGAAGATGTGGTTGCTGGGCGCAATAAAGAGAGAGAGAGGAAGAGGGAGGAGGAGGGTAAGAGTAGGTAAGGTGAGGCCAGCGGGTGTGTGGTAGGGTGGTAGAAGGTGTGGTGTGAGGGAGTGGTGGTGGTTGTGTGGTGAAGAGCAGGTGGCCAAGCAGGCAATGGGCAATGGGCAATGGGGGACACAAGCACAGCAGAAAGAGAGAGAGAGTGGAAGAGGAAGAGGGAGGAGGAGGCAGCAGTGCCTAGCAGCAAGTCAGTGAGAGGCAGTAAGAGGCAGTGGGAGGCAGTGGGAGGCAGTGGGAGCAGTGGGAGGGTGTGTGAGAGCAAGAGTGGGCGTGGGTGAGCATGGATGGGCGTGGATGCATGCGAGGGAGGGTGGACACTAAAAGAGAAGAGAGGGTTGATGTAATACCAGCATGTGGATGATTTGAGAAAAAAAANTATATATATATATATAATGTGAATGGTTGATTAGTAGCTGAATATAATTTTCATATTTATGTAAANTATTCCTCTACTTTTATTTGATGGAATAGGAGGACGGCTTGAAATGCGCCCATCACAGTGGTTGTTGTACTACGAGGTGGCCTGTAGCTTCTGGGAAAGGTACGGCCAGCGCATTTGCTAGGGCATCTGCCAGCATCTCCCAGCATCTGCCAGCATCTGCTACCTACCTAGGGGACCCAGTGCTAGGCGCTTGGCCCGCTGACCCGCCGGCATGGGGGCATGGGGGCCTAATTACAGGGCCTCCTCCTCTGCAGCCCACCAAAAGCAGAAGCAGAAGCAAAGCAGGACGGGGCAAGACGGGGACAGCTGGGGCGACACTACCAGATGATTAGGTAGGTAGACGGTAGTACCTACATTGGTAGAGGTAGGCGGGACGAGAATAAGGTTCTGGGTGGAGAGTGACTTGTGCCAGGCGCGTGATTGGGCCATTCAGACCACCATACACAGACACACACCACACACACCACACACACCACACACACCACTCACACACACATACATGGTGGGTGGTTGGTGGTGTGCCAGCTGGACCAGCATCATCAGCACGAGGCGCAGTTGAAAATTCGTCAAAAATTCACACCCAGTCTGTACAACCCTCAATAGCAACTAGATTTTTCCCATCATTTTAAACCCATCCGTTGATGAAATACCTCCTCTCTTCTGCTGCCGTCTTCTCTCACCTCTGATCTCGCCAACAGTGGATCGCTGCCCCCCCCTCTCCCCCCCCCTCTGGCCCTCTGGCCTTGTTCCCTTGACCTCCCGGAGTGCCACCTGCGGCGCTAGCAAGCTCTATTCGTTCTTTTGCGTACATGTACCTTTTCCATACATTGACCACCCCAAGTGTACATTTGCTCCTGCTTCACCTTGACGCTAAACCGTTCCTGGCACCCTCTGACTGGGGCCCTGCTGGCCCTCTGCCGACGCTAGTAGCGGTTGCTTGCTCCTAGCGTACCAGCACCTCAGTTAGCGTCTCCAGCAAAGCTCGCACCTGCTGCGTGCCTCCAAGCATGTACCTACCTTACCACAGGTACCACGAGCACCAGCTGGTCCTCTCTCTCTGCTGTATTGGTAGTACTGCCGCTGCACTCAAGGTATCACCACCACCACAGACCAAACATCACCATCGCACCAAATACCACAAAAAGAAATATGCACGCATACCACATTCAAACACGAGCAACATGCCCAGCCCGCCATTCTCCCATTCTCTTACTTCCTGCTCGACCTCTTTCCCCCCGTCCCAGACTGCTCCTCGCCGCCG
Source organism: Lecanicillium saksenae (assembly GCA_027627215.1). Classification (NCBI taxonomy): domain Eukaryota; kingdom Fungi; phylum Ascomycota; class Sordariomycetes; order Hypocreales; family Cordycipitaceae; genus Corniculantispora; species Corniculantispora saksenae. The sequence goes on along the minus strand of JANAKD010000777.1, from coordinate 9,463 downwards.
CCCATACTAGCTGAAACACCTCTGACGCACACACACGCAAATGGCATCACTATCACCACCACCATCGCCATCACCACCACTACCTCCTCCTCGCGCTACCACCACACTGTTCATCCTGTTTATCCCCGCCCGCCCTACCGCTGCTAATCAACTCCCAAACAAATCACCAACACGATTTATCTTGACACCAAACGACGCTACACACTTCTGCTGCCACATTCCCCTACCTTCCAACCTTATTCCAAACAGACACGACCAACCTGATGCCCTTTCTCCCTCTCTCTCCCCCCATCTCTCTCTATACCTCCAGTATCTGTCCGTCCTCGACCTCAATGATAGCCCGCACAGATGCTACGCACCTTTCTTCCTCGCCAGCCCACCCCCGCGAGCGCGCATTGTTGCCTGCGTCTGTGTGCGCATGCGACATACATGCAGCAGCACCAGCACCCTACACCAGGTACAGTCCTCTGTTCCGCCTAGTACTTACACCACCGCCCCAGCCATTTCACAACCCTGCAAGCATGCTTCACGGCCCTCAATGCCGACCGGCCAGCATCTAGATGATACCTTGCGCCTTCGACGTCTGCGTCCACGTCGTTCTTCTGCGCCTCTCCCGACAAACTGACTCGACACGACACGGCCTCATCTCGTAACCAAACAAACCCAAACTCCTCCTTCCCCCCCTCTTATCCCGTAATAAAGCTTCAAAGAACCAGGAGTTGCGTTTCCCGTCCTTCTCTGCCCATCAAGCCCACACCGCGGTCAGGGATTGCGGCCCATGATCCTTGTCCTCGTGGCCCTTGAATTCTGGTGGGGTGAGGCGACATTCTGGCGCAAGGGAAGATCTCGTCACACCACGCCACGCAACTTGACCGACGACGAATAACTTCATTCACCTTTTTTTTTAAAAARAGAAGAAGAAAGACAGTACTGAGACAAAATAGTCCCACAGATGCCACCATGCAAACTTTTCTGCCAATGACCATGACATCCCCCATTTCGCATGCCAGAAAAGTTTGGTCATTGTCGCATCATCAAACGCGCCACTGCTTTCTACTTCAAGTCTTGTCTAGCCTTGCCGCTGGTTCATCTATTCGCCTCCCCCATCTCCTCATGCCTCTTTAATTACATGATGTGCTACCTTATCAGTATCAGTACATGTCGGTATACTCGCTCCATACTCCTGCAAGGCAACACTAATAACAATCCTCCTCGTCCTGCTCTGCTACTGGTTCACGGTACGTACATCAACCCTGTCCCCAACCTGGCGCAACGCCCACCACCCTGGTCCATAATAATATAAGCTTGCTGGCGCTGTGCTAGTCCATCCCTGGCCTCTGGCGCCGCGCCTCGTTGGGTCATGCGCTGGCCGCATTCCCGTCCGGCCGTGGCAGCCAGCCCGACTCTTCATTGATACCTGCAGACCTGCTCGCAGCCCTCTGCGCCAACTACCAGGGTGGCAGGGCGAGAGGCAGGGCGAGAGGGCCTGGTCAATTTCCCCAACGGCTCCAATCCCAGATTCTCGTAATCTACCCATCTTCAATCAAATCTCTGCTTGCAGCAAATATGAGCTAGTTGCTTGCCTTGCTTGCCTCTTTGCTTCCTTGGACGCAGAACCGAGAAACCTGGAAAACTTCCTCATGCCCCATTCACCCAATCAGCCTCATCCCGGGACCCGTGTCCTTGGTTCAGCAACCAGAGAGAGACACTGGCCAGCTCTGAATTGTGGGTTCCTGCTGGGTGAATTAGCGGCCCTTGGCTTGCCGAGCTAAAATAAGCTGTGGGGAGGGCGCGGCCTGTCGTACCTTGGGGACAGGCTTGATGTCGTGCAAGCGCACACAATAAGCCCTCGAGCAAATTCGAGATGACACTTGTACGATGAGAGAAAACATTTACATCAGGCTGGCGAGAAACGAACTATACCTGCAGCCTTCCTTGTCGATGTGCAGTTTTCCATCTGTGCAGTGCAGCGTGCATCGTGTGCTGTCCCTCCATCGACACCTCTCATGCATGTGAGAGCAAGTTGAATTGTGACCAGTCGGTCCCTGGGTAGGTTCTGGTAGTATTTAATGCCTCGGGCAAGGGGAGGAAAAGAGACGTACGTCTAGTGCTGTTCAACGGTAACATAGGATTGTGCCAGCAGTCTGGTACCACCCATGATTCAGACCATTATGCACTGACACTCACGCAGGCAAGTAAATCATCTCTCCTCTCCCCCTCTCTGTACCTCCCGGTCTTTGTCCAACTGCTGGATAAGCCAAAACTCTCAAGTCATCAAGTTCGTACAGTAAACAAAATCTCGTATTTGGTTCAAATACTCAAACTGATTCACTACACCTTTTTCTTCTCACTTGAAACCCTGGCGAGTCCCGTTTTACGCGCTCGTCCATCTTTTTTTTTTNGCTGCACCGTTTCATCCGCAAAGCAAAAACAGCCGTCTGGAGCATGAAGCGGCGAGCCTAACAACAGCGGACAGGCGAACGCCGCGCCAGGGGAGGGGGGGGGGGGAGGGACCAGGGTCTACCCGGCCCCAACTGCTGGCCAACTCCATTCTTCATCTCAGCAGCTGGGGCGGTTTTCTTCTGGGCGGGATGAGAGCGCAGGGATTGCGAGCGCCACGGGGACTGCGGTACCTTAATAAGCCAGCGGCCTCCTCCGCCAGTTTTTTTTGAAACTGTACAGAGAAAGAGACAGCAAGCTGAGCAGAGGGGGGNNCGAAAAGGAAAGAAAAAGCACAAACCAACTGACTTCATTTTTCTTTTTTTCAGCATGGCCAATGCAATGACCATGCTTCATTCCGTAGTGTAGTTTTTCTGCCATCCATGCCTTTTTTGATACATCACTCTCCATCTCTCGATCTAGATTGTGACATTGACTCAAAAATCTCGTCACACTCTTACAAAGATTGTAATAGTACAATCATGAAAAAAAAAAAAAAAAACACCCACCGAATAAACCTCCCAACCAAAAACGGTGAAACGTGAATATTTTTACTGTCACCCCCTTCTCCCTACCCTCTACCATACATTGTTACAAATCTCAGCTTGTGCCCATTGGTCGATATCGGGCTTAGCGCATTCCCGCCCACGCCACGTTTAGGACACCATTGGGCCAGTCGGCGCGCAGCAAAAGCGATTATGGCTTGCAATAGCCTCGTTCTGCCCTCCCCCTGCAAGCCACTGACAAAGCTCAATCCGCCTGACTCTCTCTTGCTCTTTCTACGCAAACCTTTTCTCTTTTCCCCCTGCGTCGTGCTGCAAGGCGGCCGCCGAACTGTTCTGTTGTCAGAGAGAGAGAGCGAGAGTGAGAGGAGAGTGTGTGTTTATAATACGAGTCATTATGTTTCCCTACATGTTTTAATCTATTTCCAAAGAAAAACAGACGAAGGGGGAAAAATAAAGCCATTTTCTCCTGGTAACATGGGTATTTACTTCCCCCCGTTTCTGGAGAATTTTGGGGGCGACACTGGGGCTGTAGACGGCCGCGTAGCCACACCGCGAAGCAACGATTCAGGGAAGTGCGTCTGGCGCCGGACTCATTACTGGGAAACGTGTGTGGTCACTGCGGTTGTTGGGCCTGCGAGCATTGGGCGTTTCCCGCTCTCCCGTCATCTCTTGGCAGGGATTTTTTCTTTTCTTTCTTTCTTTATTGTCCCCTCTCTGCTCCGCCTCTCCTGCAACTCATTGCGGTACCAAGATGCCTCGTGCGCGCTTGGAACTAGTCAGCAAAACGGGCGCGGCGCGATATGAGGAGAGGAGGGAGAGGGGTTCTCGGACGAACCGTTCGTGGTTGTAGCCTCGTCGTAGAGAACTGGTTACTGGGGAGATAAATAGAGAGAGAGGCGGGGGGACAGAGAGAGCTTGGCGGCTGAGAGATGTGCCCATTGACGAGTTGGCGCAAAAGGGAATAGGGATTGATTCTCTTACAGCTGACCCAGCCGAGATCGTTACTGGTTACGACCAGCGTTCTTTTGCGGTGTGTGGCTGGCGCAGCCTCACTGAAGGTGTGGTGTGTCATATGCGACATTGAAGAAAACCTGTTCTCTCTCCCATTGCCTATTTGGGTATATTGCTCATCCCGGAGCCTGGCATCACTGCAGAGCAAGTCCCATCTTGTGTTGAATGGCATCGTATACCCGCGTCTCATCAATGACTTGCCATCGTAGTTGCAAAAAAAAAANGGGCAAGTAGCAGATCACCGAGTGCAGCATTCTGTGCATATATGCGTGTCTTGATTGGATAGAATGAGAAAGATGGACTCTACTACAGGCAACATATTATTTGGCATCTTGATATGTACGGCAGCAGGGAAGGTTACAAATGACCTCTTTCAGGCCACATCCTTCTACTCCCTCTCTCTACCAGAATGTGGCCGTTTCTTTTCCCCACCACACCACTCGGCAAGGCCGGGGGCACAGCACAGCAAATAAGGGAGTGCATGAATCTCAAACCCATGGTTTTCTTAACATTTTCTTTTCATTTCTTATCGTTGGCGTCAACAGTACATCATGTCCACAAAAAAAAAAGCATTGCCAGCTGCGGACGGCACTGCCAGGGCTGAGTTCGTCGCCGCTTGGGAAACAACCATCATGCAGAGTCTTTCTGCTTGCTGCAGCTACTCAAGTGGTGGTGGGGATCATGTTGCGCGGCGGCGGCGGACGTGCATCTCGTGCCTGGCGGGATCACCAACACCATGTTTCACATCTTTTATTAGCCCTGGGGTGGTAGGGAAAAAAAGAAGAAGAAAACATCTGGCGGCGGCGGCGGTGGCGACTGAAACGTCAGCACTGTCCCGTTTCATTGTACATTCTGCGGTGCCCTTCTTCCGTCGTCCTTTTTCCTCTGTCTTCCACAAGCAATGCTTTTATTAGGTGCATTACGCTCGGTCTCTGGTATGGAGAATACATAGTTGGGCCAAAAAATGATCTACCACAAGGGGAAAAATAATCAAAGCTGCAGAAAAAACTTTAAAATTGTAGAAGACGGTATATTGTCGAAGAAGAAAGAGGACGTTGGACACGCTGGCGGTGTCAGCACCAACGAACAAGCCCAAACCTGCGTCATCATCCCGCCACATGGCATTCCTCACTCCACGATTCTGTCCATCTTTCAGCCTTGAGCTGTGGCGTTTTGTGCCGGCTTTTTTTTTTCCTTGCATTCTTTCGCCTACGCGAGGGGAAGCAAAGAAAAAANCCTCGGACATGACAGAAATCAGACAACCACCACCTACACTTCCCATCTCCCCCCCAAGGTTTCGCATCGCGCGCTGTTTCGACGTGGTTTGGTGGGGTCCAACCCGCTCACTCACTTTCATTTCTTATTAGCAGCGTGTGTGTGTGTGTGTGTGAGCGACTTGGGGAGGGGGTGGTCTGTGGCACCAACCCACCCCATCTAGCGAAGAAAAAACATGTGGCGAGAGGCGGAGGAGGAGGACCACGCACCCGTCTCGCTCGGCACGCCCAGTAGCTCCCGCTATGGACCTGCCGATCCATGCCCCAAAAGGGGAAAAGATGTTGGTACCAGAAGGGGCATAATGGTGAAAAAGGTAGATTGGCGGCTTTGGGCTTTACAGGTCCAAGGGGTATCGACTTCAACGTCGGTTTTCCGAGGTCTTGTCTCTTTTGTGATGGACGGGCATTTTCAAGGCCGGGCGTTCCGAAAGACAGGTTATTATGGTACTCGTGAATTAAGCGCTTGGGCTGTAGTAATAAATCTGGCAGCTGTCCGATGCGACTCTGCTTGGGTTGCAGAATACGAGTTTACTGCGATTTGCGACGAACCGAAATTGGCACCGCGCGTCTTGCCTTTGTCGGAGATGAATCGTCGATCCGTTGTTTCTTCAGAACGAAGTAGGCTAACGTGCGAATCCAAATACCGGAAAATCCTCACCAGCCAAGTCAGTTTCCGAGCCTAGAACAGCCACCATCTCACCAATATCGAGATGATCACCCAGTGTCTCAATCCGAACTGGTCTCGCGACAGGCGAGAAACAAAAGTCTCAACGGGCCCTCACGAGCTCTCATTTTTTTTTTCAAATAAGAAAAAAGGAAAGTATAGAATCCGTTTTTCTACACCCCAGTTCGTCGCTGCCGCACGACGCTCATAGAGTCAGCAACGGCGAGAGTACATGCCAAAGTCTACTACACAGTCAAAAGCTGCCACTTGTCAATTGTGCCATGCATTTCGCAATAAGGACAGTCAAAGTAGCAGATGCAAAGAAAACTTGAGCAAAGCCTCTCTCTCTCTCTCTCTCTCTCTCTCTCTCTGACCGCACCGCCAGCCAGCCATTTATTTATTTTTTAAGCTTTGCTGTGACAGGCGACTGTGCATCTGCAGGTACGGAAAGACTCTGGACGCACAGAGACGCTAGGTTTCAGAATGCGTCCAAGCTCCCCGGTTCTCTCTTCAACTCTCTCTCGCCGCCAGAAGAAACAAGTTTCCGTTGCCTCTTCTAGTAACAGGACAAACAGGGCATGGCAAGCCGTCATAAGTCGGTGGAGAATGCCAGCTTCAGGTCGTCCGATGCTAAATCTCTTGCTCCTTGTTGTCGTTGCGACTCGAGGTGGCATGCCGCGCCGCCGCAGACGGTGGTTCTGTCACTCGTAACCCCCCCCCCCGGTCGATGGCCGATAAATTGCCCTGTTTCTTTGCTATATTTAGTCTGCGAAAGAAGAATAAGAACAATCTTTTGCACACCCAAATAGTCCCCCTCCCACGCATGAATTTCAACCACTGGCGTCATTTGCCCGTATCAGATCTGTCCAAGTCATTATGCCCGCTTTCCCATTCCAGCAAAAAGAAATCATCAACAAGTACCTTGGAATATGAATTTAATGCATGTCCTTTCTTTTTCTTCACCTCGTCCATGAGAAAGCCAAGCTTCATCTGGTCTCATGACAGTCTTACGGGGAAAACCACACAGCCCATCCAGGAACAGCCGGCGGGAGACGGCGAAAGTGAGCATCGGCATCGTCGGCGGCCGGGCAGCAAAATAGAGTAAGGGTCGTGCATCCGCGCGCGCCGCTAAATAAAATTAGACCGACCTAGAGTTTTTGCATTCCTCTGCATTGAGACCTGCCAGCTCGTTTCCTCTTATTTTTGTTTGCCTCCTGCACCCAGCAGGACGGTCATCCTCACTCCGCATTCCAGCCGTCCTATGTTGGCAAGATAGAGAAGGATGGAGGGGCTCAAAGGCCTCTCTTGCAGCGCCATGACGCTAAAAAGACTTATTACTGACTGTTTCCTGGCGACTCGGCGATGCGAAATGCACAATGAGTCTGCCTGGCCCCAAAGAGTGCTAGTCGTCGTTCTTCATCTTCTCTGCAGGGGTACCTGTGGGTAAACTGACTGTGAGAGAACGACACTAGTTTGCAGGCAAGAGACATGGAGGTGGTGTGACCATGACGCTGCCAGCCACAATCAAGTATTTTTTTTTTTCTGTTCCAGCAAAGCCATTGTCGCACGGCGCACAGCTTTCCATGCAACCCATTCTGCGGGTTCAGCTGTGTAAGGTCCCCTGATTGGGAGGGTGTGTGGTCCCTTGGTCGTCTCTTTGCTTTGCGTGGCGCTTCCTTGCGGATTATACACACCGCACACATATTTATTGCGTCACGATCCGACCTCAACTTTCAGTGTCTACCGCCGTGTATGCTTCTAGACCCAGCACCTTGCTTGTTACACTAGCTTCCTCGTCCCAACTAAATGGACGAGATGAATGGATGGCACTTGGGTCCCGCGCAATGGGAACAGGCAAAGAGAACCCAAGGATAAGCTCGCATCAGTCCCGGTCACCGCCGCGGCCTTGGGAAGTGGGTAACAAGGGCCAATGCGCTGGCCGCTGGCCACGAAGCTGCCCAACAAGAACCAGCGCGAATGCTCCTCACCCAAGGCTGAGGGCAAGCCAAGGCAGCGGCGGCGGACCAGGAAAGAAGGACCATTCACTGCTAAAATCATTGCCAAAAAAAAAAGGCGGCTGAGTTCACCATGGACGAGCTGGCCTCTGATTGCAGCCTGATCCAGCCTTGCCATAGTCTCACGGCGAGTTTTTTCTTCTCTGGCATCGGTCTAGTGTTGCCAGCCGAAACCCCGCATGAAGAAGCTGATCGAAAGTGAAAAGAAACTTCTTCTTCCCGTGATAAATTCGCATCTATGCTGGCACCCTCCTGTTGTAACCCAAAACTCCCGTCTGCGCCGGCAGTGCTGAGCGCGGCTAACGGCAGTCGTCTTGTTCGTGATGTATGTAGCTGGACGTGCAATCGGGGCTACGCCGATAGCTTCGCCACTCCGCGCGCAAGGCTGTGTGTGTGTTTATATTGCGCCTCAGCAAGCGAGTATCCTTAAATGAAATAGTCTACACCTTGCCTTGAAGCAATAATCCCGATAATCGGTGCCGTTGTTGCCAAGTGCCTTGATTCGGAAGTGATGTTGCATTTTGACGCCCCCACGGGATAAGAAGTAAGAAGAACACAGTCTCACCCCCCTCACGTAGTGTCATGGAGAGAAAGTCATTATGAATGGGGTTCGTGGTCTAGCGTGATCTTTGAAAGTGACTGTTCGGCGAGCCAAATTCGTCGCAATTCGTCCCTGCGAACAAGTCGCTGATAACCCACCATCTCGCGGAATGAGCGGCTGGCACTCTCACTGGCCGGAGACATGCAAACGGATACATATCATGAATACGAGATTCATCAATCTATTAGAATCGTAACAATTGTGACAGCGCGCCTTGCGCTATACAAGGCTGGGTTAGTCGGCTACTCCGATCTGTGCTCTATGCTGGCTGACTTATAATTCCACAGCAGTAGTACCGCTTCCACATAGTAACCAAGGTATTAAGCCACTTCAATGTTTCTACTAGGTTTAGTTGCTTTAATTTATTTCTAGATATTTAATTGTTTTAGTGTCGCTTCTATATGTAGTCATGTTTGCGGTACAGATTGCGGGAACACGGCAATGTTTTTGCTCTCCTCCGACTGGCACGACGGCACTGGGCAACATTTGAAGCTGAAGATTATTCTAATTCGTCAATATAATAGTACACGCATAAACAACTTGGGGTTTGCGAATCCCCGAGCATCTATAAATCCCATCATGACCTCTCCCGACGTCCAACGCCTCCTTTATCAAAAGGATCCAATGCTGGGAAATAATAAAGTTAAAACTCCTGTACCCAATATATCGGGCATAATTTTAGATAGCCATGATTCTTCCCTTCAACTCCCATCCCAATACAGTGACAAAGGAAATCTGCAGGGCGTGCATTTAACCGCCAACAGCGTGTCCAATGGCACCGCCAATCTGGCCAAAGAGGACGCCCTTGAAAACGCTCTCGCCCATCTGCTGCGTCCACGCACCGGCATCGTGTAGGCGATCCTTCCACGCGTTTTGCTGCTCCTCGGGCAGCTCATCCCAAGTCTTGCCGGGACCGTGTACCTCTTCGTCGTGGACCTCGACCTTGATGTCCG
>JANAKD010000776.1:0-13154 GCA_027627215.1 Lecanicillium saksenae | reverse complement strand
CCATCTTGTCGAGCGACTCCTTGACCTTGGCGCGGACCTGGGTGCGGACGCCGGGTGCCTGGAGGAACCAGCCGTAGAGGACGCGGCGAATGTCGCGGTAGAGCTCGAGGATGGCGCCGATGACGCCGCGGCCCCGGAGCTTCCAGTATAGACGTCGAGTCCATCGCGAAACGAAGTAGGCGAAAATGATGTTGCGGATCCTGGAGGACGAGCGCCAATGTTAGCATCGAAAGGTCCCTGCCTGGCTGGCGGCTGAATGTCGCCAAGGGGGGAACCCGGGTCACGACAAAGAGTTTCCTTACAAGTCCAGATTCAACAAAGTCAGAGGCAACGCAGACGAGGCACCACCCTTAATGGCACCGGGGCCACGAAGGCTGACGGGCATGCGGGACGAGCCGGGCATGATGCGACGTGGACGAGCAGACAGACAATGGGAGGGTTTTGCTGTCGTCGGCTATATGAGGTATTCGGGATTGGGGTGTTGGCGCAGACCAAGCAGTCAATCTAGAAGAATGAAAGCGATTGACTGATGCGTCTGTACTGCAGAGAAGGGCTTCCACAGGGGTATATATATAGATATCAGACGCAGAATAAGGAAAAGAAGGAAAGAAGGAAAAAGCTACGAGGGAGGGGAAGTTTAAAAAGTACGAGATGCTCGGTGACGTCGAGGAGCTTTAAGCTTTGGGCGGCTTCGGGCGGGCATTTCTGGGTGCAGCGGGTCCTTCCAGAAGGGTCAGGCGCTGTAAGTTGGGGGGTTACAGTGCGGGAAGCCTCTGTAGCTTTCGGCTGGAGGGTTGCAATGGGGCTTGCGCTGCGACTTCGGCAGAGGGACGATGCTGGGGTATCGTCGTGGATGATATTGACGCATTGAACATTCGTATCCGACGCTTCGACTCCATCAATCAACATGTCGAAAACCTGGACGAGACAAGCAAATGCCCGTTCAAATCGGAGGCGGGGGACAGCCTCTACTTGGACATTTTAAAAGCGGGGCCGGCCTTCTCGGACGGCGGCGCTCCGTCTTGGTGCAAGTGGTTCTGCAGGCCATGTACGCAGTCATAAAGCAAAGTTGCGCCTCTTTTTTTTCGCAGCTAACCCGTTCGTGGTTTAGGCGACTTCAATCAACAGGGGCTAGTATCGGTGCTCTTGTGGCCTTGCTTGCCTGTTCCAATACCACGTCGCACCACTCACAGCAGTCGTAGTCGTCCCCTCCCGCCCGCCCCCCAGTCTCGGCTTCTCCCACAACGGCCTTTGTCCCATTTTTTGCATGTGCTCAACTGACTGACTGACTGACTGGCACACGCTAAAAAAAGAGACCCCCAACCCACCGGCGCGCCGTTCGTATGGCCTGTCCCTTTATAGATTGGGCGAGGCGAGGGCTTAACGATGACACGGACGGAGCGCGGTTCCCGTTCCCCCATCTAGCCGCGTGCATATTTCCCTCTTCACATATGCTGTTGCTCTTTGGCGGCGCAATTTTATCAATTTGCCCGAGCGAATCGGCAGCCTGTCTGGCATCGGAGTATCCTCTTTCGGCATACAAATCGTCAGTGATGCCGCGTGGCAGCCCACCCTACAGCTGTTCCTCTCAAACCTTCACGGGTGACGCTGCGGCTTGCTTCAATGTAAATCTTTCTCGCGGCTGAGTATGTGTCTACGCACGTGTAGCCATCTCATTTCACCATTTCACGAAGCATCTTTTCTTTGTGCGAGGTTTGCTGTGTAACCGAAGATTCTATCGACGTCCGACCATTGCCTTCACTGCGACCGCTCACCAACTACACCCAAATATGAATCAGCCAGTCTAACCTGACGAATCAAGCAATCTAACAAGATGCATCATACACCAGCTTTGGCTTGGCCTTGCCCCTCAGCGTCTCGAGGCAAAGCGTCCCGTCCGTAAAGCCACCGTCGAGCAGATCCTGGTCGCACGGCTCCCGACCTTCCACCTCGTCGCTCGTAAACAGCACAAAGCTGCCCGTCAGCGTCATCAGGTCGTTCCAATGCTCCGCCCAGTCGCCCTGGAAAAAGTCCAACCCCAGACGCGCGTTCGCGAAGCGGCGGAACAGAAACTCAAACAGCTTCAGATGCAGCGGCGCCGTCGGCCCGTTGTTGTTGTTGTAGTGGTTGCGCTGGCCCGAGCCTCCGTGCATCCAGTCGAGCANCCTCTTTCCAGCCCCACGCCGTGGCGTGGAAGGCGCGCTCTCTGAGGAACTCGCTGGGGTCTTCCGGCTCTGGTACGCGCGCGGGTGACATCGTGTACCTTTCACCAGACGAGGCTTTTTCTTTCCAAAGGAGCATTCGGGCGCAGCGGAAGGGGCCAAAGGCGACGATAGGCACCGTGCGAAACTGTGTGGCGTCGCTCGGTTCCTGAGGATGGGTGTACAGGTCGCCATAGCATGAGTAAATCATATCGGCCGCCCACATCATCTGCATCGTCTCCCACGTCAACAAATGCATATCGGAATGTGTTAGACCATTCAGATTTTGTATGGGACAACTCCCGTCGCCATCATCGTCATCGTCATCGTCATCCTCATCAGCGCCGTCTTCCTGGACGAAGACTTCTTCTTCGTCCAAGACATCGCCCTCATCTTCCTCCTCGTCCTCATTCCCGCCTTCATCCTCACCCTCATCCTTGTCCTCATCTCCACCACCATCGTCACCATCACTGGCAGCATCGACATATCCGGGACAGCAAAGACTTCGTCCACGGCGCTCGTCGTATAGCCTGGCCATGTCTCGACGGGCCTGCTCCGTCAGAATGTTACCACGAAGCCACTCTGCCACGCCTCCAAACATCTTCTCTTCATCTTTGTGGCTTGAAGAAATCTTGTAAGCGGCGAATTTGACAAGCCTATGCTTGTCTTCCTTGGAAAAGTTTTCAGGAGTAATAGGTGGCTGTGCTTTCGACGCTGGCTCGTTGTACACTTCAGACAGGGCCGCTGCGGCAGCCAATGCGCGATACATCGATTTGACTACGCGATTGTAGCATTCAGGAAGGTGCTCAGGAAACTCAACCCCTGTTTCAACCTCGTCAGGAGTGTAATTCACGTAGGATGTCGCCCTCTTGGACATCATGTCAACGACGAGGCGCAAGTCCCTGATCGCACTCAATTCGGACAATGATGGTTTCATATGATCTGCGCTTAGAAGTGACAAGTTCATCTTTGTAGATGGCTGGCCGTTGCGATCTTGTTGGTCAACTACGATTTGAGTTGCCCTAACCTGCGTGAATATGATTAGCACCAGGCTCGTAGCCACCATGTTCATCCAACAAATCGATTACTCACTGCAAGCAAAGCTTCGTCAAGCGCATGAAACTCATTTTTCCAAATTGACCAAATAACTCTCGCTCCGTGCTTGCTCCACTCCTTGTACAAAAACTTGCAAGTCGACGTCAGTGCAAGAGCGTCACGCACGGTGTCGCAGCTCTCCAGGATCAAGGAGACCACTTCCGAGGGAACGCGGAGCAGCGACATGATTGACAATTCTGGTTAAAACCGTGAAAAAGAAGAAGACCCAACGATTATGGCCAACATGCTCCACGGATCAGGACACCATTTGCTATTTGTAGATGACATTTGTTGGCCCTAGCCTCAGTTGGGTCTTGTTCCCCGCCGACGAGGCTGAGGAACTCGTGGATACAGGATTCAGGCTGCAGCGAGCCTCCGCTTTCTTAATCTGGCTCACATTGGAAATTTTTTTAACCATAATCAATGGTCCCCGAAGAGAAATCCACTGTACCGGAGCTTCACAACCCTAATACGCATTTTGTTGCCAGTAGCGAGCTTGGTTGTGAGATACGCCCGTAGTGTACAAATGCTTGGCGTAGTACTATGTAGGGCGCATAATGCAGCTGCCAATGCAGCTGCCAATGCAGCTGCCAATGCTGCTGCCAATGCTACCGCTAATGCTGCTGCTAATTGCAGATAATATTTAAGTAGAATAGCCTAAATATTTGTCATGATTAGCTGACCCAGTAAGACCAGGAGAAATTCGTTTGGGGTCGTTCTAATCAATCGTGCACTCCTGGGCTTAATATTCCAGATGCCGCATTTGGAAGGACGCCGAGCTGACAGCTAGGCTGCAGGGGCCATTCTATTACCAGATGGCCCCAACGTACTAAAAATCACGATAGTGCCGTCCAACATGGACGACTTTTGTGAAATAGATAATAAAACCAGAAGCCGTATGGACGAATATTCCAGGCACCGGTCCTATGCGATGAGGAGCGGACTGAACGGGGGCCAGCCGACTAGCTGTTGGGACGACAATTCTGTCCTACGAACAGAGAGGCGACAAGAACACGATATGATGTCACTATAAATACAAACATGATTGCGCATCACAGTTTCACTGCATTAAACACCACCGTGAGCTGTCAACTTTCTGACTTCTGCACCTTTGCGGTCGTGTGGACGGCACGCAGCCACGGACACGTCAACATAGCAACACCGCAATGGCTGAATCGCCGGTGAAACAGCCTACAGTTTATTGTTTCTCGCACCATGGGGGGATCTGAGCTTTGTGCGACCATACCTGGCTCGCCCCATGACGCTCGAACAGACTAAAGCGGCCGCCAGAGGAAGCAGCTCAGCGCAGGCGACACAGAATAACTGGCAAAACTACGTTTATGCTGATACGAGCAGATGTAAGAATACACGACGTGAAAATATAAATAAAGATTATTGATTCGTAAATGAAGCTGCAATAATGCTTTGCTTCATGGCTGATGCAGGTCGCAGATGAACTATCGTGGCGGGCTCTGTGGCGGCGGCTCAGCCCGACGGTCCTGAGACCGCCCAGCGGCCAGCCAGCCTACCTATGTAGAATGTATAAATTATGCTATACACTGCAAGAGAGCGGCGTCGAAGCTGCCTTGTCTTGCTCTACCATACCCCCCTTGGCAGACCGGTCGCCTTTTGGGGTCAGTCGTGTGGCCTTCCGGGGCGACATATTACATGCATGTGGCGGATCTGGGCAGCCCAACCATTCGTCAGGACAACTGCCACGCCCGCCCTGTGGGTGGCCGGCGCAGGTCTTATTGGATATGGATGAGGGGCTTGCTCAAAAGGCACGCCAAAGGGAGAGACATGGCAGGCTCCAAAAGGTATATCCGTTGTCTGATAGCCCTGTGAAACTTCAGGCACCGATACAGTGCAGCTTGCCGAGCTGCATGCGATGCGTTATGCAGAGAAAAGCGTCAAGCACACCGAGAGTACCTCCTCGGGTCTTGCAGCCGTGCAGAGAGCAGTTGCGCACACAAATGTGACGAAATGCGAGCTGGATAAATCCTCTGCCAATATGCGAGCGAAGCCACCCCATCCTTCTATTCTAGTAGTCTCGGCAGTGTACGTGGCTGCGCCATCAGCTCCCGCCTCACTTGCCCATTTGTCCCTAGTTTCCGTAAGCCTTCTATACAACAGGGATAGCGGACATCCATTGCCGACGAATAAACCCAGGACGTGTTCTTTTACCGAAGAGAAAACAGCCCCCAACTCTTAAAAAAGAGTAGCAAGAGTCGGCGGTAGCGGCCTTTTGACACCGAGCAGCTGGGCGCAACCGGCTTCCTTCCGTCAGCGCATCCGCCTTTGTCTGTCGTGCGTCCTGGCAAGGCGGCCAGGCATGTACACGTGGCCCACCCTTTTGTTCCAGAAGTGCAGACGGGAGAATGGCTGAGAGGGTGTGATGGTCGGGCTGGCGCTGGACATCCGGTATCGAAACTGTCAATGTATGGGCTTGTTTAGACGGGGACGGCCCGGGCTGATTGGCATAGCTGCTCCTGCTTGGCGAACAGGTTAGAAAAGCAGCCCAGCTCCCAGGCTACGGTGTCCAGAAAATCATCTTCTCTGTAATAAATTCAAACTGCAAAACTTGTTCACAAATTGAAAAACCTACCAAAACTGATATTTGCTATACCCGTTACCCCATTTCTTCTTTACGTGAACCATCATGGCCCCCGGCCTCATCTCTCGCCTGTCACAGGATGAACTGGGCAAGCGTCATCGGAACACCGCCCAGCATGAACAGGCGTGCACATCGAGCACAGCATCATCACCCAGTCAGGCGTCACCAGTGTTACACGCTGCGGACGCGGGAATGCGCGCTACTACGGGGGCATTGCCCAGTGCCGGCGCCAATGCAACACAAGGCGAAGACACGGCGCTGCTGCTTGACAATGTTCTTGTCGACCAACTCAAAAAGACATTGGCGACTTCTACAGAGCAAAATCGCCAATTTGATGAGATTTTAAGCACTTGGAAAGGTAAGCCTTCCATTACATCTGTATACCTGTGTGTGCTGCACGACCATGCTGACACCTTGGCCAGCGACTTACAGAACGCCAAGATTCGCCAGAGCATACTCCGAGGGCGCCCTCCCACCCCGCGCCCCAGACAGTGACCCGAATACAGGTCTGAGTTCAAAAAAGGAAACTCGATACCAAGCTACAGTCGAAGACTGCATTGACTCGGATGATGAAGAAGACACCCCAACGTCGTCCTGCTCCCCCGGCATACCGCCAGCCATCCTCGAGGAAATCCGTCCGCGACCAGAGCACACATTTGCCGCGTCGGCGCCTACATCCCCTGTGGTGACACCAACCCTCACCACGGAAACTTCCGCGCCGGCGGCAATGCCGACGATAAAAGAGGTGCGATTTTCGGACCGCAACCCAGTTGTGCTACAGCGGAGCGCCTCCACCCGTCACACGGCATGGACCGGTGGCAGCGGCACCGCCGAGAAGTCGAATACCCATATCCCTCGCGAGAGGATCTCATCACCGTTGGATGAGAAGTGGGGAATCTTGTTTTCTCCTCATGGTGTGCCGACTACACGTATGCGAGATATTATTCGCGGCCTTGCCGTCCATTTGGTAAGCTGGTCTTGCGACTTAAACCCAGCGACCCATACTAACAGAACATAGATTGATGTGAGCAAGCCCGCCTACTCTCTGGTTCTTACGCCAGAGAAACTGTACCAATTCTATTCCAAGTATAGACTTGACAGAGAAGCTGCTGATTTCACTGGTATGTGGTAACATGAGTCATCTTCCTGCACCTGGAGACTAACACCATGTTAGGCGTCTTCAGAGCCTCCTCTCGCGCGGCTATGCACATCTTGGAGCAGCTCTACCTGGACGTGCAGTGCGATTACCACCTCGTCCAAGACAACGCAACAGGCCGTAAAGAGCGCCCATATATTCCCGCACTTACCCCCGAGGGCTTCGTGCAGTGGACTGTGGTGCTCATGCGAGCATTTCCCAGCCACGAAGCCGCGCGACTCAGCCGAGTCATTGCCGAGCTTCCCCTCGAAGCCGTGGCAAACGATCCCCTGGCAGAACCGGAACGGCGCGAAAGACTGCCGCGCCAAATCTCGCGACGCCTGTTTCCCATCGAACCGAACCGGGACGCGGCGCAGGTCGTCTCACGAGCGATGCAGGCGGCCACGGGAGCGCGACCACAGGTGGTGCAAAACCCACCGCCGCCACCTTTAATCCATTCAGATGCTCGCAGTAGGCAAGAGCACCTGAATCGTTGCCGCCGCGACTACGACGGCGAGATGATGATGGACGTGCCGCGGCCGAAGAGGACGAGCCCGGAGCGCGAAAGCGGATCATCGCGCTACAACAGGTCCTACGCGAGGCAGGAGAGCCCGCGACGGGAGAAGAGGCCCGAGCGACGAGATACACGGGAACCAGAGAGGGAAAAGCCGCGCAGAGACCGCGGCTTAAGCCTAGATGGCTACGATGATGTGCGCTACAGGCGTCGCGACAGGAGAGGATCTCGTGCCTGACGAGGTGTATCACAAATGTACAATCACAATACCATAACCGCGAAATTGATAGTGTAGAGCTAAATAACGACGTCATAATTTTTTCTTTAATCAACGTGTCTTTCTATCTCTGCCCCATCTTTGCCAAATTCATCTGAATTGTCTTGGAATCCAGTGCTTTGATGTTTTGTCAAGCACGCACATCTGAACTTGCATGCAGGCTCCCTCATGCCATATTCATGAGAAAAGAAAAACATGCAAAATATTAAAAGAAGAGCCAAAAATGTAATTCAACTCCCCTGAGAATAGACATTGCGTTCTTTACACGTAGCCACAATTGTTTTGCGCCCGCCCCGAAGGGGCCACCGCCGCCCCGTGCGATGGTGTGAGTTCACACAAGCGCCACTCAACAAGTATTTCTCCTCATACAGCTTGCGTCCTAATTGTTCTTCTTTTCTAAAAAAGAGAACATTATCTCTCACGGTTCATCATCCCAAATACCTCAAAAGCCTTTACTCCAGGCCGTTCGCTTGGGCGGTGTTGCGTAGTTCCAATCCGACAACACCCAAGTCATGGACGATGTCTCTTTCCAAGCGAATACAGGTTCCCACGGGGAAGAAATCAGACGAAAACTCGTTTGCTCAAACTATCAAGAAAAGCCTGGCCTTGGAGCTGCCTGCTTTCAAAAGTATATCTTCTTCGGTGAAGGGACGACCGAATAATGCCCCGGAAGCCCATCCAATTAACGAAAGCCTGCTCTTGGAACTGCCAGTTGATATTATCCACTGCTTTGCGGACTTTTTACCGTTAAAAGCCCAGATTGCTCTCTATCGAACATGCAGAGCCATGAGTCGAGCCATGCACAGTCGACTCTATATTGAGGCTCGAAATGCTCCAGAAGACGACCTGAGAGACTGTCTATCTATTCCAGCTTACGATAATGCCGATAGATGGGCTTGTTTCAAGTGCCTTGTACTCCACCGAGTAAATTATCAAGACTCCCCTTCCGGACGAGTTCGCTCATGCCCAAGGCAGCTGATTGACCATTATATTGGGAGTTTGCTGCATATTCATCACTTCCAACTTACACTGAAATATTGTCGCCTGGAAAGCCCAACAAAACAACACCAGCAATATTTGAATAAGCTCTTGAGCCCACTCTCTCAAAGATTCCATAACAATGATCTTCAGCAGTACAGCACAACTATCCCAATAGTGGTGGACGGACGGTATATAAGAAAATGCGAGAACTTTTTGGAGAATGCTGGAGAAGACCTGCAACACGACGCATTGATTCGGCGATCTCTCTGCTGCAGCGTGGTTAGAAGTCGGCGTCGTGGCATGGTACCTGCAGTGCTCTCAGCGGCGGTTTATATTGACATGGGCGAATACAACTTTGCTTCCTTTCGCCAATGCTCTCGTTGCTCCGCTGAATACTTTGCCCTGGGCAGCCTGAGGAACCCAAAGCGGTTCTACATCGTGGTGTACGAAAATTTCGGGCGCGAGGAGCACGTGCAGCGTACCCTCTGGCCAATGCCTGTCGATTGGGACATGCGACTGGTCGACATGCTCGAGCGGGCGACACAGAAGCGCAAACCCTTTTCTACGAGGAAGCGGCCAAAGCTGTGGAAAGACGAGAAGCTGCGCGACTGGGGGTGGATTTTCAGCTCCGAGGCGCTGAATTACGTGAATAAAAGATGAGTTTCGAAGGGGAAGAGCTCGTATCGCTAGGCGGGGACTAATTTGCCCTTCTAGGGTATAGTGTGCGACCCCTCGGGGAATTATCTTTGCTGGAAGCTATTTGTACAACATACAAAGACTCGATAGATCCCAGAATCGAAGTTGCAAATCTCGTCATGCTGTTCAGAACAAAGATAATGCTGGTGCCCGTCGTTGCAATCACGGGGTATGCTCTATTCCCAAGTCCCACTGGTGATAGTTTCTGACTGTGTTTGAGGGGTTTGCAAAGCATACCCGGGCAAAGTCTTCCGGCGGCAGTCCCCAGCCAAACGTGAGCTCAGCCATCTTTGCCCCGGACTCAACACATCCCACAGCCATCATTCAGGAATACTGACACAAGACTGACTTTCATTCCGTCATGGAGGTAGTGCGAGTTCTTTTACAGACAGCCAACAAAGAAGACTGCGAAACTGGAAAAAGACCAATGTCGACGTGATCACACTACTTGAATCATGTACCGGGCTGTGACTATTGCCACAACAGTCTGAGCCACTGGCACGCTTCTCCGGCCTTGCCCCGGGGGCGTAATACAGGCGGTATCCCGCGCGGAACTTTTGTATGTGGTCATCTAAGCATATCGTATAGGACCCATCATATCCGTCGGCTGAAATGCCAGCGGCCACGTCTCAAACCTCTCGTCGCTGCAGATCTCGCAACTAAACCGGAACAAGGCTACTGAGCCCTACCTCGTTCAAGCAGTTGCAAAACCCCCCGTCAGCATGTAACAGGAGGCAAAAACAAACACAGCTAGAAAAAATAATAATAATATAGCGCCTCGTAGCTCTGCATTGGCCCTTGTAGCGGGCCGCCTCTCGCCCAATCCTGCGACGCCGAGCGAAGCTCTCCCCACGGGAACGCGTAACCCTTGGGGGTCTCTGCGCTGCAATGTCCCGATATGCCACCAATCAAAGCCCTCGTCATGCAGGGAAACGGTATAGCGCATCGGCTGGGGGGTCAGAATACGAACCGATCTTATCCCGTCATCCAGGTCAAACGTCACAGCCTTATGGTTGGGCTAGGGGACAGTGGTGGTGCGCGCTGTGGTTTCCTCCATTGAGCGACACGCCAAGACCGCCCGGTGGATGCGGTGCCCGGGAGACCTGCACCGAATAGGGCAAGGCTAGATCCATTATGATGCATTTCTGGTCGACTTGTGCGAAAATGTAACAATTTGCTGTAATTTGCTAGCGTGTAAGGCTGGTATTAGCTGCAGCGGGAGGACGAAGAACGCGCGTCGCCTGCCCACCCTGCAGTGGGCCTCTGCCCGGGGCAGTACGGCACGGTCAAGACGTCTGTGGCATCGCAGGGCTATGCTCGTTAGAATGAATTGAAGGCGGAAAATAAAATAAATGGAAAAATAACAGCGTAACCGAGGGAATAATATGACTGGCTCATCGCTTATTTTAGAACAGCCTTCTGGGGCTATTGGTGGCGCTTCTCCTGACCAGTGTATTATAAGTATATCGCACGGAAGCTTCAAATCGTGTAAGTGGATGGCTTTGGCAGAATCATTTCTCTGGGCATTTTAGGATTTTCTGTCCCATTGTCGCCCATCATGTCGTTCTTTCGCCAGCTGGGAGCTCTCATATGGAAAAACTTTCTCTTCACCATCCTCCGTCATCCGATTGGCTTCCTCATCAAGTTCTACGCCATTCCCCTCGTCATCTTCTCCGTACTCCTGCGCCTCCCCTTCTGGGTCAACGACCAGCATACGTTCCAGACAGAGCAGCCGGCCGCTCTGCCATCCCTCGGCCATGCCGTCAGCGGCAAGATTGCCATCATCAAGCCTCGAAATGCCGGCGCCGACATTGACGCCGTCATCGCCAAGTTCACCGCGCCGCTCGGCGACCACAAGCTTCTGCACCTCGACAGCGAGGACGACCTCGTCCCCAAGTGCAGCACGGACAAGTACGGCTGCCGCGTCGCCGTCAACTTTGTCGACTCCCCCGACACCAAGGCCCTCAACGGCACCTGGCGCTACGACATCCGATCCGACAGCCCGATGACCGGCAAGCACGGCGGCGGCATGGAGGGCGTGTACATGCCCGTGCAGCTCGCCATCAACAATGCCATCACCAACATGTCGGCCACGGCCGAGGCGTTTGCGTTTGGGGCATTTCAAGAGTTCCAAAAAGACGAAGTGAGGAAGTACGCGCTTCAGATCATCACTGGCATCTATGGCTTCGTGGTCTTTGCCTGCCACCTCATCACGGTGTACAACCTCGCTAGCTGGGTTACCAGTGACCGCGACGCCGGCGTGTCGGCCCTAATTGATAGCATGGGTGGTCGCTGGGCGTCGCTGGCACGCACCTTGAGCTGGATCATAGTCATGGACGTTGTCTGCATGCCGCTCTTTATCGTGTTTGGCGTTCTCTACTGGCAGCTGCTCTTCCCAACTTCCGGCGCAGGCGTCTTGATCGGGTGGCAGATTCTATTCGGAATGGCCTTGAATGCTACCACCGTTTTTGCCGCCGCTTTTTTCACGCGCGCGCGTGTATCAGCCATTATCGTTTCAATCTTCGTCCTAGCCCTCGCCGTTGCCTTCCAGTTTCACACTACCAGAATCAATCCCCAGCCCGAACGGGACACTGTTCTCGGCCTGTCCACTGTTTTCCCAAGTTGCACCTACATGCTGTACCTCTTTGATATGGCCAAGTGGGAAACAAAAGGCCAAGCGGCTCACATTTCCAAGCTTCCCCCGGCTCGAGACAGCTTCAGTGAGACGCCAGATCTGTACCACATTACTCAGTCCATGCTTCTCGTCGTTTTCGTCGTCCAAAATTTTGCCTACCTTGGTCTAGCCATGCTCACAGAGTGGTTCATGCACGGAATCAACTTCAAGGGCAGACACTTCTCCGGCGCATCGGAACACTCGACCAAAGCTGCGGTTTCCGCGACCAACCTCAAGAAGACCTTCAAGCCCAGCTTCTGGACCAGAGTCTTTTGCTGCGGCACGAGAAAGGGCAACCAGGCTGTCGATGGCGTCAGTATCGAGGCTCACCGAGGTCAGATCATGTGCCTCGTCGGCCAAAACGGCTCGGGCAAGACCACGACGCTGCAGATGATTGGCGGCTTCCTGGGATTGAACGCCGGCCAGGTGACGTTTGACGCCTCGCCGTCGCAAATTGGCATCTGCCCGCAGCACAACGTCTTCTGGGAGGAGCTCACGGTGCGCGAGCACATTGTTCTCTGGTCCGGCATCAAGTCCGGCGGCGAGACGGCGGAGCAGGTTGACGCGCTCATCGCCGACTGCGACCTCGCGCACAAGAGCGACTGCATGGCCAAGAACCTGAGCGGCGGCCAGAAGCGCAAGCTGCAGCTCGCGTGCATGTTCGTCGGAAACTCGTCCATCTGCCTCATCGACGAGTGCACGTCGGGCCTAGACCCCCTCTCGCGCCAGGCCATCTGGGACCTGCTCCTCCGCAACCGCACCAACCGCAGCATGATTTTCACCACGCACTTCCTCGACGAGGTCGACGTGCTGGCCGACCACATCGTCGTCCTGCAAAACGGCAAGGTCAAGTCCGAGGGCTCCCCCGCCGAGCTCAACACCAACCACGGCGGCGGCTACAAGGTCATCGTCGAGCGCACGCCGCAGAGCCTGGCCATCATCGTGCCGCAGCAGGCCACCGTCTGGC
>JANAKD010000775.1:0-13160 GCA_027627215.1 Lecanicillium saksenae | reverse complement strand
CGGCAGACGGACCGCCCGCGCCACTGGAGGCAAGGGCTATAATCGCCGCGAGATAGCGTGGACACCTCTTCGGCGATGCGTATAAGCACCTCCGCTGGTAGCGTGAGAAGACTAGCCATTTGGTGTTGGCTGAGGAGCTTGTTGGTGGCGGATTGCTTGTATGGTGGAATGTTGACTGATTAAGCTCAATGGCACACCAAGGCGCAGGCCGGCCTTTTCAAGTCGAGCCACTAAGAGTTGCTGGGCATATGTGCCTAGTTGCATATTCTCTTTGCTTAAATTCTTCGTTACAATTTAACGCAATAAGAGCTTTTCTTAGGTGTTCCCCGCCGAGAGTGGGCTTGTGGGTTAGCTGCCTAGAAGGCTTGTTCACGATGCATCAGGCTGCAGCACCTGTTGATACCCGAGTCATAGCTAGCTGAGATTAGTAGAAAGAGCCAAATTTCGTCTCTTTTTACTGGCTTCATTTTCTAACGAGCAGAAATCTGCTCACGTCTCTCCTGGGGCTCCAGGGCCTTTGGGGATGTCTTTTCTGCGTTGGCTGGTTTCCGCTGTCTTCAGGCTGCTGTTGAGCTTCCGCGCTCGCTGCCAAGGGACGGGCACAATATCACGCTTATGATTCAGCACTGTGCTATTCAGGGTGGCATGTCGAGCAAATAAATATACACGTTCCGCAAATGCGACGGTGTCCATGGCCTCCTAAACAAGCTAGAGAAATCTCTACTAAGAAGAATAACTAATTATTAGCCCTATAGCTAAATGGGCTTAAAATACTAGAAATGCCTTTATAGTTAAATTCCAAAAAAGAGTATATCTAATAATCCTTTAGTTAATTAGGATAAGCTAACTAATAAAACCTAGATATTTTTAGCTTTATAGGAATAATACCTATAAGGATAATTCTAGCCTCTCTAAATATTAAAGTTCTTACATTGTTCTATGGCTTTGTTGTGGATTTCTTTTTAGTTACCTACCGACCGCCGCCGCTCCACTGAATTTGAGTTTTGGCTGTCACCAACTATACGAGGTTGCAGGTTGACTTGCAACTCTCATTCCGGTGCTCGCTATTGACCGTCTTTGCCGACCTATCCGAGTAACCTGGACTTCGTGGAGGCATCTTCGTGTTAAAAGAGGGTCCTTTGGCCTTACCCCCCGGCAGTTAAAGTGCCAGCGCCATTATCACCAGTAAGAAACTACCAGACTTATGTGGTGAGCGCCGGCTGCCGCGTCCGGCGCGCCGAGGTGCCGAGCGCCGGCTGCAGCGTCCGGAGCGCCGAGGTGCCGAACTTGCCTGCACCACACTGTTTGCGAAGCGCGTCTCGCTCGATCAAGACATTCTCAAGCTGCCTGTACGGACCTTGCAGAAAATTGTGTCGGCCCGTTTTGGAGTCCCGTACGGCACGTACTCCAACTTGGATGAAACTTACTTCCGACGGTCACCGAAGGGCCTCCACTTCGATGTGAGCGCACTCCGTATATTTCAACGCCCACACCCGCAAACATGTGTGCGCCGTTCTCAGCTCCTCCGAATACCTTCGATTTATCTTCCTGCGTCAATATTGAAACGTTGAAGAAAATTCAATAAAATGGCCTACACTGGGGATCAACTGGATCGATGCTTAGCCCACATAGGTTATCCCAGTTCAATGCACCCTTCTGATCCTCTCCAGTTACTCAAGCATCTACAAGCGTACCAGCTCCAACGAGTTCCCTTCGAGTCTTTAGCCTTGCACTACACAACACACCGTCAGATATCAATAGACCTCGAAGATCTATTTGAGAAAATTGTCTTACAAGGCAAGGGTGGCTATTGCTTGGAGCTGAATACATACTTCAGCGCCATACTGCGTGGCCTCGGTTTCTCTGTTCTGAATGGCGCAGGAAGGGTTAAAAAAGGAGAGCGATGGAGCGGACTGTGAGTTCTTATTTCGGTGCCTCTTTCGCCAAGCGATATGAGCCACCTGATTGGTCTGTCGCAAGAAGCTGATTTCAATCTAATGTAGAACCCATATGGTGAATATTGTCACTATTTCGGGTCAAAAGTATCTGGTCGACGTTGGCTACGGGGCAAATGGCTGTTTTCAGCCAGTACCTCTGTTGGCGGATGGCTGCGAGTTTACTATCTTTCCTCCAAGGCGTGGCAAACTAGAATATCGGCGGTTGGCCCAAAATACGGAAAATAGCCAGCGCATTTGGGTCTATTCGACACTTGAAGCTGATGGCAAAGACTGGAAGGAGCAATACTGCTTTCTAGAGACCGAATTTTTCCCGGAGGACTTTGAGATGATGAACTACGTCACATCCAAGCACCCGACCACATTTTTTATACAGAATGTTTTTGCCATGACAATAGTTCTGGCCAACGACAAGGGTAATAGCCAAAGCAATCATGAATCAGATTGCAGCATCATTGGAGTACTCACGTTGTTCAACAATGTTGTGAGACGCCGAATCGGTACTGAGGTTGAGGTTCTCGAAACCTTGAACAATGAAAATGATCGAGTAGCCGCGTTGAAGAAGTACTTCTCCATCCATCTAACCGGCCGCGAACAACGAGCGATTCGGGGATATGCAAACGAGCTTGTTGACAAGACGCTATAACGTGTGGAGTGAGGATACGGACAAATCCAGGTGTAAAGTAGTTTACAAAGTCGCTGCGGGCAAGAGGTGATGGTCTGTGAATGATGGTTTGGACATTGGTAGGCAGTGCATCGAAAAGTCGCAATGTTGCAAAAGAGCATGAAGCAGCGAGAGGGACTGTACGTCTAGCTTTTCCAATGTTCCGTTTCTCTGAGCCAATATACCTTCGATCCTGTTGCTCGTGCTGTCTTTGTCGAGTTAGGATTTCTTACAGGAAAAGAAGCGCTCGTTCCATCTGCTACCTTGTTAGTACCCCCACTGCTCTGGACTTTTAAGCGGACTGCTTGTGACGGTGCAAGGCACGAGCAAGATCGTGCGTCACTTGGACGGGTTGATTATTCACGAGAAGAGTGGAGGAAAACTCTCACAGAAGCGGTTTTCATGAGTTTAGAATAAGACATGATCGGTAGTCCATGGGCCAAATGTCCAAAGTAAATTTCGACTTTGATCCGATTATCCTAGCATACCCCCTCTACTTCAACGAAATCAGTCCTTTACGAATCGCCAATGTACCACGAGAGAAGAGGTAGGGCATCAGAGCAGACTGCTGTGAAGCGGCATTTCATAACTCTTGATATTATGGATAGCAAAATACACAATCCACACTATCAAGTTAGTACCAATCTGCTACTCATATTAACAAATAGGACTGCTGCGATGCAGCACACAACACCAAATACCGACGGCTTATGCTGTGTCCCCATGTTGCGATGGCCAGACCCAGATGTAGATGACGCATAGCCTCCCCCACCACCCCCTTTAAGGTCGGACTGCTGGTGAACGAGGGCGACGCCGGGCGTTATCGTTACGGCCGACACATCAGTGCCTGATGGTGCAGCCATGATGGTCGTGCTATAATCCGTGTTTGTACCTGTTATGATTATTTGTTCCCTGGACAATGTCGTTCCGTCAATGACAGATACCGTTTTGATATTGTCACTGGGGACCGCTTCAAAACACAGGGAGCTAATATGCAAGGATGACGCAGCCCCGAGCGTTGAAATGCACAGCACGTCAGTGCCAGCGGTATACGACCTATGCACCGGGTCAGCTCAGGCCGCCGCAGTGAAACTGAGTAGGAACGAACTCCGGACAGCAAAACACCAACGTCTCTCCCGGGTCAAGAGGCTTCACGTAGGCATCAATGAGAGGAACCATTACCGGTCCCCCACTCGCATCGCCCGACGCCTGGGCTGCCGTGAAGATCCCGGAGGCACCCGTTG
This sequence comes from Lecanicillium saksenae, assembly GCA_027627215.1. Classification (NCBI taxonomy): domain Eukaryota; kingdom Fungi; phylum Ascomycota; class Sordariomycetes; order Hypocreales; family Cordycipitaceae; genus Corniculantispora; species Corniculantispora saksenae. The sequence goes on along the minus strand of JANAKD010000775.1, from coordinate 9,297 downwards.
CGCCGCTCGGTCCTCCTACTATGGTTGCGGCGGTCGTCCAGCCAGACGGGCACGAAATGCCGGGAGACCGATACAGGACATTTCCGTTGTGCGGGGAAGCCCGCAGGTTCTTGTACGCCCTGTCCCACTCGCGTCCGTTTGGTATGCAGCCGTCGTAGATGGGGTCACGGCAGGTTACGGGCGCGTCTAGCCTTCGCGTCCCGTCTTGGCCAACCTCAACAACGGTAAACGGGTGAGACGTTGCGCAGGCAGCAGGCACGGAGAAGGCCGTAGTCGCCGGCCCCAAATTATGAAGCTCAAAGCCCAAATACTTTGTAGCAGTCGGCATGTTGTGGAGGGTAGAGGAGAATCAAAGTTGGGAAAGATCTGAAGCCAGACAGGACCAGACGTTAAAATACGCTCGGCACTGTAAATCAGTTGTTCTTAATAAGTTTATTTTTTTTTCTGGGGCGAACCCTCGGAATGGTTGCCAAATTTGTTCGTGCCGGCAAATTGGACGCCAAGGAGAGGTCGAGCTGAGGGGAGCTGAAGCAAGCTGAAGCTGTAGCGCGCTCTTAGTCGTAGGGCTGTGGCCGATCTTGATCGTCCTTGCCCACCACACCAGAGTTGACGGTTTGTATTGCCCACCGTTTTTAAAGCACCTTGCCATTGTGACTAACAGTCAATCAAGCTTACCCTTAGCCCTTGAACTTGCCTGATCGGAAGGTAGCTTCGGTCGATTGAGGCTTGACTTGTCTACGTAGCTGGCTTGATTGACAAACCGCCAAGCTTCCTCACGCACTATATCTAATCAGGTGATGAGCCTAGCCGTATGTATATACGATAGCAATACACGAATTCAAATTGGAAAGTATGCCCCATGGACTGCTGCAGCAAGTAGTACTGGCGAGCCGGGCACCGGCGAGAGGAACGGGAGGTGGAGGAGCTTCAGCTTCAGCTTCGGCGCTTTGACGTCAGAATGCCTGCGCAATGCGTTTCAATGCCCGTGTAATCCCCAGGTCGGCGACGTTGGAGAGATTGGCCCGCGACGAAGGGTGCCCGCATATTAGCTCGCGTCGGAAACGAGACCAGGTTAGGATGCGCCAATTGGGTGTGTAGAATGGATGAAATTGCTGTCTTCAACACGCCCAACAGCCAGACTTGTGGAGAGTACCTCGCCGATCACCAGATCAATGGTCGCTATCATCAAAACACTCGGCCTGGCCATGTATATATTCATGGCTCGAAGGCAACGCTTTTGAGAGAAAGTTCATTAGCCAAGAAGCACTCCATCGCCAGGAAGGGCAGAGAAGTGGCAGTGCATTCTGAGTTGCACCCTCAAGGCATGGGAATCAGTGTTTTGCCTCAGGCCAATGAATAATTACTGTTTGACGCATATTCTTATCTGCGTTTTAATGACAACTTTATGTTGTACATTATTAGGCTTATTTATTATTGCTAACTAACATTAATTTAATGGATCTTCGGCATGAGACCGTAGTGTACGAGCTTCCTGGGTTTATGGAAGGTGGTCAGCCATGGGTTTAACGCATCGCATATGAGGTGGCTCTCAACATGCCAGGAACTCTATGAGACGGGCTCTGTACCGGAGCGAAGCGCTGAGTATGCATGGCCGTCGTACACATATAAAAGGTTCCATGGGGCTAGTCAGAGGCACATTCCTTAACAAATCTGGTCCAGCAGCAGCGCCGCGTGTGGTTGTGTCTCTGAGCACGGTCTCTGCAGACCCGAAGAAGAGCAGTGCGCATTGCTATGGGATGGTATGTTTCCACCGCAGATGTTTCGTGCTCCTCGGAGCAAGGTGACTCAGTGACCGCATGGGACCGGTCGGTATATAATCAGAAGTCGGATAGAAGGGGCATTTCTTCCGCTTCGACATTCACTTTGGGGAGGATCAGCCAGCGTTGGATGATGTGAAGGGCATCGGTGAGGTGGGGGGTTCTGCCTCCGAGCTGGACTGCCTCGAGTAACGCAGCCATCATCTTCTGTTTTAATTCCATACCGCACGTATCTTTGCGCTGCTTCAGGTAGGGAAAAGGGCGGGGGAGGAGGGGGGGGGGGGGGGGCGATACGAGGCTTATTGTTCACTATTGCGTTTTTAGATTTTGCTTCACAGTCCTCTGCGTCCATTCAAGGGAATTCCTATGATAGCGGACAGTCTGTGGCGGCATTGTTGCCGTATTTTCTTGCATTATAACGCGCTAGTTGTTTTTATAGACTAACTTCCTCTCTGAAATTCTCCTTCTACATACCCGCCGTTCACGTAACGTGATGTATCTTTTACGTGCCAGGCGTATACGCCGGCCACACAAATGCCAAGGTCCTGCACATAGTCTTCAACCAGTTTCTGCAGCGTTCCAAATGGTGGAAGGCGGCTCTGCAATAGTAGGAATTCTTTGAGAAACCCATCATGGTATTCCATGGCCATGGTGTACGCATCCTTAAGTGCAATACTGTGCTCATGCTGGAGCACCTTGACGAGGTTCATGGTATCTCCCTCACGATGCAGCTCCTTGGGTAAGGAAATGATGTCGTTGTGAATGCCAATCATCCAGGCACACAAACTGTGCAAACGTAAGATATGTGGATGTTCCAGGACCACATCGGGCAGCTCGCGATAGCCTTTCTGCATAGCCGCATACTTGGCAAATGGGTGTGCGCCACTCGTATCTTCTCTGATGATCCAGTACACCGCAAGGGGTGGAATCATGTTCTGTCGATAGTAAACGCGTTCTTCCGCATATCCAACGAACACTCTATGAATCGAAGCAATGAACTTGGTATATAAGCGCTGTGGCATGCCACACTTGAGTGCATCCTGCCGCAATACCCAGAACTGGTGAAAAATACCATTCTCGACTGGCGCTGGCTCCTTGTCGTCCTCACCGCTGAGAAGAGCCATGATTCGCTGCCCAATGCTGTACATCTCCTCGCGCGTACAGGTGTCCCAGTAGTCGTCCATCATGGCACCGTTTGCTGCATAGTTGGCGAGCGGCCGTAGCTCTGCAATGCCGTCAAGATTCGGACACCCCCGAGCCGCAATATCTGTTAGGTTATGCTGCTTGTGTTTCTCGCGAGCAAACTTGCTATGGAAGGAATACTCCCGGTCAATCCAGTCATAGTATTCCTGTCTTTGCAGCTGGTAGTCAGGATGAATACTATCTGGAAAGGGGTACTGCGGCCTGGGCAAGTCAAGCAATCCCGCGTAGAAGTCTTTATCCGAAAGGTGGGCCGTCATTTAATTAAGCGGTGTTGCAGTTCCAGAAGACCAAGATTTGTTCGCTAATTTTCGGGTTGTAGATTTTGAATAACAACGTTGCTCTGCGCCAGTGCAACTAGGTAGATGTGAAATCTTCGTCAATCTTCGTTGACAGTTTCTGTGAAACTCCCCTTCCCCCCTCGAAAAAGAAAAAAAAAGTATTGTCGCTCCAGCTGTGGATAGCACGGCGGGAAAGCAATACTGAAGATGCAAGGGCGTCGTATTCCGCCAATAAGCCCTTGCCAGCTCACAACCCCACAAAGAGTGTGAGGTTGTCCACATCGACGGTGAGCCTGTTTCGTGGCTAGGGGGGGGGGGGGGNTTCCAACTGTAGGATTCGTGCGAAGTGTCACGGGTTAGACCTCGAAAGGGACTCGGCCTGAAGACCTCGTTGCGCCGTTACATTAGAGGGCATAACCCTAATAAGCAGCGGCTGGGTGCCTCGCGGTCAGATGGCCCGAAAAACAAAAAAAAATGAAAAACTACGATAAAGTCTTTAGTCAGAATGGCATCAACAACGCAGGCCACAATCCAAGGGTCATCGTCAACGACACTACTATCCTGAATGTTTACAACGATCCGCAAGTCGCTGAAACAATCACGGCCATCACAGGATAGAACGGCCCTGCAAACACAATCGTCGCTGGGGACATGAACGCCCGTCGCTTCCACTGGAGAACGGACCGACCAAACACAGGAGCCGGCACACAACTCGCTGAATGGGCAGAAAAGCAAGCACTTCTCTTTCTTAACGAGCAAGATACAGATAGGACACCCGCACGGCCACAGCACCGTCCAAGCACAATAGATCTGGCTTTCTCGAACATCGACCAAGCTTCCGCAGTAGTAGAGGAATACCTGACAACAGGCTCACTACACTACAAAATGTGCATTGAGGTCTTGGGAGCAGAGACACACAAAATGGTGACAGGCAGATACAAGATCTCCTCTGATGAAGAAATGGAGGCTTTTAGCTCAAGTCAAAAGAGCAGTCACTGTGCTCCAACCAAAACTCGACAACCACGAAGACATCGAGCAGACAACGTCATCTCTCTCGAATATCATTGAAACAGCGATTCGCACTTGTGGAAACCGTCAAAACAATCACCGGGCGAAAAAGAACTTTTAGTGGAGCGAAGAATGCGCCAATGCACTACTAGATTACCGAGTCCTCTGGCACTCAACGGAGAACTTTACAGGTGAAGAAACACAACATGCACGCGTCTGCTTTAAGCGAATAGTTTGCTGGGTAAAGCGAAACTCTTGGTGTGAGGTCATTGTAAGAATCACAGCGCCGGACGTCGTCTACAAAGCTACCTACCATGCCTGTTATGTGCAGCCGGCCTACTCCTGGTGTGTATTACAGACTTGCCTATTGTACTGTGTTATCGTACTATTATGTCTACTATCGTACTGTTATCTTTACTTCTAAGCATATTACGAAGTATAGTTTTTGGAGACGAAGTACAATAGTAACTTTCCTATCGTGCTTTGGAAGGAAAATCCTGCCTCTTAATTGGCCGTAGCCTTATCGTATGATAAGACCCGTACAGTTTTTTTTGTTCCTACTTTGCGATTGCAAGTAGCCGCTCCTGATCAGGCCAAAAAAAAAAACCATAGCCTATCAAATCTGTTTTTATTGGCTCGTATACAATGGATTGCTCTCAGTTCACGATCAATACTCTGGCCGCTCAGCCCATTGCTCCTCCTTCGAGTACTCCGTCTTCAAGCGCTAGCCCTTCCCGAAATAGCGAGGGTGGTACTCCCGCTTCCATTCTCCCGCTTGATTTCGATATAAGTCCATTTTTTCGTAGGATTTACCCAGAGCCGCCTAAACTAGGCCCTTCAGGTAAACGGAAAGCCACAGCAAAACGGCGCTGAAGTAAACCCCCATGGCGGAAACTATAGCAACCCTCTACTAACTGCTGTACTATCAGGGCACGACACAATTGTCCAAGTATTAATCCAAAACGGCTTTAATGCAAACGCATGACTAAAAGACTTTCTTAAGTATCTAACTAGAGGACATAGGGTAAATTATACAGTGTGCAATCAAAAAGACGCTAATATAAACACAGAGGGCTAGAAGTATACCAGTGCTCTTCAGGCTGCTATATTGAAAGGGTATAAGGCAATAGTTCAGATACTGCTTCAAAGCGGCGCCAATGTAAATACGTATAGCGGATAGTATAGCCATACGCTATAGATTGCTTTATACAAGGGGCACAAGGCAATTGTTAGGATATTGATTTAAAACGGCGCTAATGTAAATGCGCAGGGCAAAGAGCATAGAGCTAGCTGCTGCATTAAACGGCCATAAGCTAATCGTTTAGACGTTAATTAAAAATAGTGCTAATAAAAACCTATAGGGCTTTAAAAATATTCTACAGGCTACTTCTTTAAAAGGTCTATAGGCAATAACAAAAGATAGCGTTAATATAACCTAACGGGGCAGAGTGTACGGCCATACTCTAAAGACGGTTTCCTAGAGGATTCTTCGATACTGTTCAATTATACTCCTCTTTTATAATGTCAACACCAGGGAATTGTGGGCAGGTGCTATCTGCTGCAAGGGATGGCCCGTTCTTAGACGTGAAAGAGACGGCTTGTCCCGTTCGCGGGGGGGGGGGGGGGCGGGTTCAAGGCGCTCGATCGTGCACAGGCGCTAGCATAGCCGCCCGCTGGGAACTCAATTTAAACTTAATAATGTTGTCCTTGCTCTCTTTCTGATTATCAAACATACCCCCGAAGCCACGTGGTTGGCAGCTTCCGTCTTTCTTTTGGCGTGCTGATGCCTCGCATATAAGTCCACTTGCCTGCATGTCTACTTTCGGTCCTCTTCGTTCCACTTTTGGGTTCCGCATCAGGACCAATTTAGATCCCTTTTGCCTTCCTTCAACTCAATTATCTGCCTCTTCAGGGCCGTCTCTACTTCTTTTTTTTTCTAATTCCGGGGCATGTTCCTGCCTGGCCACTTCTATTTCCTCTGATCTTCTGCAAGGAGGAAACATCAGCTGTACAATGTGGCGGGTGAAACGGGGGTCCTCTAATCGACTGGCAACTTTCCACTTGTTGCCTTGTATCCTTGTTCCTTTTTTCCTTGTTTCCTGTTCTCATGTTGTATGTATGTATGTATCCATAACCTGTCTCAGCGGCCTTTTCTTTGGCAGCTATGCAGAGTTCTATCTACCTACAGATTTGCGGTCTGCGCTCGACGACAAAGTTCCGTCTGGTCAACTTCGCTTTGTCGTCGCTCCGGATCGCTCCATCATACAGGAGTTCAATTTTGATAGTTCGGTGCCTCTGACTTGTCAAGCCTTTCCTGGCCCTCCTCTGCCTATATCTATACTAAATCACTCGCCTACGCTGTGTATTGGAGTACTGTCGATGGAACTGCCTGGAACTTGCCCAGGAGTCCCGTTCGTATCATCATCTTGGCTGCCTGCACTACCATGGGCGAGCTACAGAGTATGCGTTTGAGGTCAACCCATGACCGCTTGCGTGCCCCCATTTTGCTTCTTTCATCCGCCTAGTCTCTGCATTCGAGCAGGACGTGGCGTACGGTCTGGCGGCCGTAACCGCATGCATACTGGTCAGAATCTGCCTTGTTAATGGAGTGTAAATACGCTCCTAGGCCGATCTTACCTGTGCGCATCTGGGTGATGACTGAGCTGATGGCTCTGAGATGTGTGGAGAGTGTTGCCTTGCCTGGCCGGACCCCAAGGTTGAAATGGTCACGTCCGTTTTTGTCGTTTGCCCAGGCCTGGGCCTACTCGTTCTTCATCGCTTGTCGAATAATGGTCCTTGTCGTGGCCAGAAGGATCCGGGGTTCCATGTTGTTCGGCGACGTCAGATTTGGATCCGTTTTATTGCTAATCCATTGCGATCCCATTGCGACAGTGGACCAAGGGAGACCGAAAGGGGACGGGGCTGCTTCAGCTCTGAGAATTTTTCAGATTTAGAGCAAGTCGCAAACGAAAACGCATAGCATGTGGCCAATTTCACGGTTGGCGCTATTGATGGGGTTTAGCACCACCAGCATTCAGCTGCGCCGATCTGGGATGCCCCCCGCGCGAAATCTCGTAGCCCAATGCCCATACGATAGCCGAGATGCAGGCGGAACCAGGATTGCCTTTACTTCTGGGTAAGTACCGACGGACAATGCAGAGACGTGATCAAATCTTTGTTGCGCAACAGCCAGAAAACCGCTAGCTTGACTAAAGCTGCAGGTACTTTTGACATTCTGTTCCTGAATGACGATTGTTCCTACTCTCTTTGTCTAATTCGACACTAATCATCATTCATGCTGCCCCAAGAGCCATCCTTAACCTGGCTGCGATTTGCTAAAATCACTCGTCCTCATCTTGCCGTGGCAATTTTCAATTGGCAATCTGATCAAGTCCATACCTCCTTGCCATTATGGCAAGCCGCAGACTCGACGGAACAAAGTTGTACAGAAACCACACCAAGTAAGCGCCGCCTCCGCTCCATTTAGGGGATATAATTCAATTGGTAGAATGTTAACTTTGCACGTTAAAAGCCTAGGTTCGATTCCTAGTTTCTCCAAGCTTGTGAAGCTCAATTGGTTGAGCGAAATATTGAAGCTATTTAGGTTGTAAGTTCGAATCTTATCACGAGCAATATAGGGATTTTAGTATAACGGTGAATGCATATGACTTTTAATCATCAAAATGTAGGTTCGATTCCTACAAATCCTACTATATAAATATGCCGGAATTGGTAGACGGGGTGGTTTTAGGAGCCATTGAATTTATATTCGTATAGGTTCGACTCCTATTATTTATACCATATCTCGTAGATTAATAGGTAAATCATGAATTTTTGGTATTCAATAGTGGGTGTTCGAATCACCTCGAGATAAAAAGGTGGTCATAGTTCAATCGGTAGAGCAGCTATTTGTGGCATAGCAAGTTCCCTGTTCGAACCAGGGTTTCCACCCTTTAGTGCAATAGCAAAGCCTGAGTAGTTCAACGGTTAGAACACCGATCTCATACATTGGTAATAAGAGTTCGATTCTCTTCTCCGGCTAAGTATTATGATAATTATTTCTATTTTATCTCTTTTACTTTCGAATGCCGTAAATTTAAGACGTGATGTATCTATTCTATATAATAGAATAGCCATACTTATTTTACTATACTGTATAGTACATGATTATACTTCTTTAACTGTAGTAACTAAAGGAATAGGACTACATGGAGGTTTATTATTAATTAACAATCTTACACAAATATTTCATATTTTTGTTTTTATTGTTACTATTTTTATTTTAACTTTAACTAGTTTTTATCCTAGAAAAGTTTGAGTATCTGAATATTCTTCAATGAAAGATCTTTTATTTAATAAATTTATATATTATAATACTAAAATTATTAAAATGGGAGAACATTTAAAAATTATAGAATATCCTTTAATTTTATTATTTATTGTTAGTGGTGCTATATTCTTAATGTCTAGTAATGATTTAATTACTATATTCTTATCTATTGAATTACAAAGTTATGGTTTATATATTTTAAGTACTATTTATAGAAACTCTGAATTATCTACTACTGGTGGATTAATTTATTTCTTATTAGGAGGATTAAGTTCTTGTTTCATATTATTAGGTACTGGATTATTATATGCCAATAGTGGTAGTACTAGTTTAGATAGTTTATATATTATTACAAGTATTAGTGATATACATAATTCTACTACTAATGATTTATGATATTCACCTAATTATATTAGTTTATCTTTAGTTATATTTACTGTAGGTTTCTTATTTAAAATAAGTGCAGCACCATTTCACTTCTGATCACCAGATGTTTATGATGCTATACCTACTATTGTTACTACTTTNGTAGCATTAATAGCTAAAGTATCTATATTTATATTATTATTACAATTAGTATATTATACTAATGCCGATATAAATATGAATAACTGAACATTTATATTATTAATTAGTTCATTATTTNCTTTAGTTGTAGGTACTGTTGTAGGTTTAACTCAATTTAGAATAAAAGTATTAT
>JANAKD010000774.1:0-13173 GCA_027627215.1 Lecanicillium saksenae | reverse complement strand
GCCGGGCACGTCGCTCTATTCACCGCCGGCCGCACTTTGCATCTTTCCCATTTCGCGGCCCGATCTTGTTCGGTTGCAAAGGACAATCATTGTTTAATCGGCTTGCATGTCTGCCCGATCAGCGCTGTCAGTTTTTTCCTGTGTTTTAAATGGATACAGTCCTTCATGGTGTGTTGCCGTAATAAGCCGGCGTGAAGCCCGCCACGAAAGCGGCGATCCCAACTACCTGGTGAGAAGTGAAAAATAAAAGCACCGACCAGTAGCTTCTTCGTCCCCATACGTCGGACATGAACGGGGAATTGGGTGTCCTCGTGGCAGCGAAGAAGGCATTTGGGCAGAAAAGGTATTCAACCTAGCAGGGGGAGGACGCGCGAGGGTAGCGTCGCGGCGGACCTGACATCACGGCATTCACTTGTCCAGGGGGTTTAAGGTTACTTTGCGATCTACAGCAATTTCATCACCGAGTTTTAAATCGCGTTCCGTGGTCATTCCTGGTTAGACTTGCGTTCTCCACGAGACTCTACGTCTCCAACTATACCAGGGGTAAAACAGTGTTGTCGGCCGTCGTCGCTACCTTGGATTAGATGACAAGCTCGCGGCGCCAAGAATGTCTGCGTATTCCAGCTGAAAAACATACGAGCTGAGCTGCTGGCTACCCTATATTTCCGAAACTTGTCAACAGGGCGTAAAATGCGTCATGCCCAACGAGGTACACACACGCGTGCGCACATCATGTTACAAGTCCGTGGTCCGCCGCTAAGCAGGGCCCTTGGGCAAGACAACCTTATTTAATCTCACACAGCAATGTTGGGCACCGACCAATGCGGCCCGTCCCAGCGCGGGAGATGCGGCAAGAACCAGAATAATTTGCCAAGGAGGGTGGCCGCTCTGGTCAGGACGGGATTCGTAGTATAGATAGGAAGGGGGTTGTAATTTGTTGTAAGCTTGGTGGCTGGCCGTGCTCAAGAAACCACTCCGAACCTGCCGAGGAATAGCTGTTGACTCGTCAAGATACAGCCGGAAATTTAGGATCATTTAGCTCGCACTAGGGCCTTTTTTNGCCACTGACGAACCATGACGGGAGGGTTCGTCTCCGTAACAAGCAGTAAACGACGCGCGAGAGCCTTGCGGAAACCCTGCAGCAAGCTCGCTGGGCTGAAATAAAGTAGACAACGCGTCTTATTAGGCATGGGCGGAATAGCCCTGTCCGTCAGACACAATGATCTCCATGCTGATTCACCCCAAGAGTGAATAGTGCAAAGGACCGGCGACTTATGACAGTTTTGCGGGGGTTGCCTTGACGAGGCCTCCATTCGCTGTCTAATTAAACGGCGTCGCGCAGCGCTCGCAACGTCTCAGTCAGCGCCCGAGACATCCGGAGCGTTTTTGTTAACCATGCAAAAATACAGAGCCGTGTCGTTTACCATGACTCTTGGTTCGATTGCGCGGCGTATTTACGTTAAATCCTGCTGCGCATTGGTTCTCGAGGTCGATATGCAGGCTGCTGCACGTCACATACGGGTTGGTTTAGTACCTGCAGCTTTTCCCCGCATGACCACTGACCACCACCAGCGTGTTTCAAGAGCTGAAGGCTGGGGTGGCGGCCTGTGTCGCTTTTATTAGCCGTGGCTGCCACGAGGCTGAAATTAAACCACTAGCTGTTTTGACGGTGATTGTTTGCTACGAAATGACTTGAGAGACATGGTCAATCAGACGCCCTACGATGACATGTGTCTATTTGCGCATCACGAGGGGCTTTGTTCGTGGTACCTGAATGGTCTATCCCTGCTCAGTAACTCGCTCCCGGTTTGGCAATGGATTGCCTGCCTTTTCTATTCTCGCATTTTGCCAAATAGAGGCCCAGCCTTGCTCGATTCGTGCCTTGCATGGTGGATGCCCATCGCACCACTCACGGCTGAAAGTTAATTAAACTTGCGCCTCGCGTTTGGTGGAAAAGAAGGAGCGGTGAAGTTGTCGCGAATCGTGTAAAGTCCTCAAAGAGCAGGCGAACCCCCCCACTGAGCAGGCATTGTGTCCGTTGCTTCTATCCACGTTTTGACGGACGGATAAAGCCCGCAACAGCCCCACAGATGACAGTGTCGGCGATGCTGCACATGATCACTTTCAACCAGGGGTGTCCAAGCCCTCTGGGTTGTATGCAGGCCGTTTATTCCGCACCACATGCTGTTAGTGCGAATTTGAGGCGGCGGCGCTCGCTTGAATCGTGACTCTGGGTGGTGTGGAGAAGCAAACAACAGCGAGAGGCCTGCGAGGAAGAGGAGGAGCCAAGAACTGGGATGTAATATTGAGTGTGATGGAAACAGGGCTCAGCCGTGTATGATGAGTGAGGCATAAGACTGCCGATGGCGAGGGCCGTAATGACCGATTTGTCTCAGAGAGAGCGGGATAAATGACACGGCCAGATTCTGCATTGAGCTCAGCACTGGCAGTTGATGCTAGTGAGGAACCTCGCAGCCGGTTCCACTGGTGAGCAGCCCATTGTCTGTCAGGATACAGGTTTAGTAGGCATGGCGAAGACTGGTGTAGGTGAAAAGTTGCCAGCCGAGCTTCGGTATGGATTGTGTTGGGCGAATTTACCCGAGTTGAACACCACCGAGCGTCCGGCAGCGGAGTTCCGAAGAGGGTTGGGTCTTTGGAATTGCCTCCATTGCCATGTGGAAGTTTCTTTGTTTTGGCATCTTTTCTTTTTGCTCAATGCAGGCGGGCGATCCTGTGGGTGTGGTCTGTGGTCAGCGTCGAAAGCCATGTACAATCGAGGTACCTGAACTACCTACATGGTGGCGACCGGGGTGACAGCGCCAGAGTAGCTAAGAATACAAACACAAATAAAAAAGCAATAATATTGGCCATGATTCTTTCTAGTCTTTGGAGGGCTGGTGGCTGGGCGTCAGTAGCGCAATGCAGCCACTTCTGCATGGTGTGTGGGCTTGCTAAGACGAAGAGCCGGCTTTTGAACGCCAGGTAATTTAGGAACTAACGGACGCCATCGGGCATCGAGAATAAAGTGCTGATCTTATTATGGTGACCTATGCAATTGGTCATAGGGGAGAGAGGAAGAGCTGAAACGACGAATGTGTGATGTTTGGTGGACTGTTTCTGGTGAAATGAATAACCCGCCGATGCAGGCTCATTGTCTGAGATGGCTGGTCGTACGACGATTTCGTTTCTTTCTGAAAGGAAGAATTGTAGCAAAAAGAAATTCGACGAGGGAAAAGCAAGCAATTTGATGCAACGGTACACGCTGGTAGCGGGCGGCGGCGCCAAAAGAAAGAATCAAAGCGAGGACTGGGCAAAAAGAAACAAACGACTGGCGATGTTACTCGAGGTGCAGGAGGAAGAGGCCCTGCAGCTGCAAGACGCTGCAAGACGCTGCAAGAGGAGCCTTGGTCCGCTGGGGTCAACGCAGGCGGACAGGCTATGCTGCTGCAGGCGTGCAGTAGTGGCAGTGGTGACGCTGGTGAGGCGCTGTAAGTGCAGTGGGTTGAGTGGGCTCTCCAGGTCTCCTAGTGCGCTAGCAGAGAGTCCTGTGGCCGCTAAATGGACGAGAAGCCTGCTGTAGCCCGCTCTAGTCTGCTGTAGCTCGGGGTAGCGCAGGCGGAAGACACCCAAGACGGTGATGCTTACCACATTGATTCAAGGTCCAGAATACTTGATACCCGAAATAACACACAGACATGTCGTACACTTGAAGCCGGCTGCAATTCGCTCTAGACACCGGCTCCTACGACATTGAATCAAGGTCCGGCAACTTGCTTGGAAAAGACAACGGACACACCGTACGCTATCGTTTCTCCACTGTGCTGCATTCACTGTGTTTGCACCGTGGCCGCTGCACCCACTTCCCACCACCACCACGTTAGATCGGACGGCCGCTCGCACTATCCCTTTCGAGATAGCTGCGAGCTTTGGGCGCCTCCCACTTGCTTTTGCCTGCGCACGCCTTCGTATCGTCAGTTATCGTCCTCTTGTTTATCAAATGTTTACCAAGCTAATTCTTTCTGACAGCTCCAGCCGAGCTTGTAGCATGTGCGTGCAACGCAGTCCCTTCATTATATCCGCCTGTATCCGAATCACTCAACCACCGCACCACTCCACCCCGCCTCGTTTCGTCGTGGCACAGACTCGGCATGTACCTCGCCGTGCATAAAATGTTTCTTTTGATGCTGCATCGTTTCTTTTTCGTCACCTGCCTCGACTCTGCCTCGTTAACCGCACCCACGCTGGTCTCGATTCATGATTCACCACTTGCTAGGCCACTCTCCGCTTGGGTCTCAGACATGATCCCCTCCGCCGCGCCGCCTGCGCGAATCACGGCTCAATGACCAGTTTTGTCGGCTTGCATAATCGCGTCCGGATACGCATGGATTACGATGAACTTTTGGTTTGCATATGTACTGATTTCCCATCCCGTCCGCTTTGACCTCGGGATCTCGATTGGCTGGCTGCTGTTTGACATGATAATTCCCAGCGCCTCGCAAGGGCAGCAATACCGATACGGAACACCATCCGGAACTGCGCCGCACTATACAAGCTTGTCCATGAACAATAGCCGGAGCGGTCCCCAAAACAGGCCTCTCTCCTGTCGCCGCCGCAGCCATGTCTCTTGTATCCTGTCAGTTCCTGCAAGGAGTCGCTCAAATCCATCACAGCCTGCCCCGTCAAGCTGTGCCGCTGGTGGAGTACACACGTTCCCTTGAAGACTCCGCAGCTACGAAACATTCTCTCTGGGCGCTTAATATGGTGCCAGCTATTAATATCGAAAAGACGAGACACAAAAGTCGCACAAGCCATGATTCGGCCTCTATTCCGCGCGGGACCAGCAGCCATCACTTGGTCTTTGGCTGATCTCTGCTCCTTCAAAAAAAAAAAAAACTTTGTCCCCACTACAACATGTTATGCTAGCGGAGTCTTTGTCTCTTGTTCCTGGCTTGGAGGCCAAGTATCGCGGCCTAGTGCTGTGCCACTCAGGCCCGGCCACACCAATCGCTCGCTAGTACGGTGGCCGCCTGCAGGATGACCAGAGACAGCACACATCGACCACCTGGCGCATCCAGAGCCTGTGAACCCCGGCAAGCTCGTCACAAACAACAGACTCGGAAAGGTGAACCAATGCACGCCGCTGCCCGACGCTGCCAACGCGGTTCGGGCGCAGACTGCCAAAACAACAACTCACCCACCGCATGAGGCTCAAATCTTACCATGTGGTTTCCATTACCAGCAGCGTAGCTTCAACGAGCTTTAATTTATTAGAGTGGCATTATAGACGGAGCTGCCATTACCAGTACCAAACAATCTCACACTGGCGCACCTCACGCCATCGCTAGCTAGGTAAGGACTCTTCCAACCCAGCCTGGAATAAGGTAAGCCATACACGGCGGACCCCCACTGGACGCCGACCTTGCTCAGACGGTGCTCCAGCTACCAGAGCAAGTGCGGAATAAACATTCGCAGCCCAGTATTATTACGGAGAGCGAGGTCCTCGAAACGTGCTGGCCTGGTGTTGCTGGCCCTGGACCAGTTCCCGCACCCGCTCTTCTCCACACCACCACCAGTAGCCAAACCGCCATCACCCCTGATCCTCATCAAAAAATGGCGTCGCCTTCTGCCACAAAGCCTGCAGCCCATATTACTTTTTTTTTTCTTGCCTGTGCGTCACGCTTGCACCGTTACGACAGGCCACCTGCAGCTGCTCTGGTGCTGGCCCTCGTCTTCTCCCCCACCACCCGACCCCCTGCCACCACTGTTGCAGCAGTGAGAGCCCAAGCCATTTTGGACTTGGCCAGGACGTACAGGATCGACCTGCTGGGGCAATGCTTTCGTTTTAGCCTGCGAGCGGTACTTTCAATGTACCTCGCCGCCGTCTCGAGTAGCGCACGTCCACTACCGTCCCCGCTGGCAGTGGTTGAGATGGTGTCCACGATGGGNCGCCCCGGTCCACCTCGCACCCCTCGCCCGTCGTCAACCTGAGTCTGCCTCTGCTCCCCATCTTGTATATAGAACTGCTCCATCCTCCCCAGTCTCGGTGGCTTGGTCCTGTCGTCTCTTTCAGCCTTCCAGGGCATACCTCGCCTCATTGCTCGACATCCTGCACTGTTTGTAAGCCTTTGGTCTTCCCCATGTATATAAGTGAAACAGTCTTGCTCTAGACCTTGCTTCTTCTTATACTTGGATGTATTACGGCTCACCCCCAGCATGCTGACCGCCACTGCTTATAGATAACTGGACGACGCAGTTTCACTTCTTATGCCGACCTTCTTATTCTAACCAAGTGACTTTCACACATCCTCACTTGCTCACCTTGCGAATGCAATTCGTATAGTCATTCGCCTCACGTTCATTCGTTTCTCTTCACGTCAACCAAGGGCCGGACACCTCCAACGCCTTTTACATCGCGACTGGCCAGAAATCCATCCTACATGGAGTAATACGACCCAATCACCCTTTTCCTTCTCGCTGCAACTTTGGCAATCTCCCGCCGTCATCCAAAGCTGCAGATCTCTTCACCATGGCGGACGTTCACATCACCGGCAGGAACCTGACCATCATCCTCGCCTCGGTCATCCCAGGTGTCGCGATTCTCTCGCTCTGTGCCGTGCTCTGCTACAAGGTTCAAAGACGCAAGGCACGACTCTTCCGCAGAGGCATTACCCCAATCGGCGACGAGGAGATTCAGTCATGGAAAGTCGACAAGGACGACGAGAAGTCGGTGGTTCTTGAGCAATCGCCCTCGCATCACCGCGGCGCCTCGGCCTCATCGAACAAGCCCCCGAGCATTATCGTCTACCATAACACGCCACCACGCCGGCTTTCCGAGGACCAGCAATCACCTAGTACATCGCCTTCCTACCGCATCAGTGTCGACATTCCCACCACACCAGCCCTCGCACGCGCACCGAATGCCCGACCTGGCCTCACCGACGACACGGTACCGGGCGACGACGCATTCATTACTCAGCCTAAGCGACAGACACGCCTTGCCAAGCACCCTCCGGTGTCTGCCACGACCCGTCACAACCGTGCCTGGAGCACCCGATCCCTCTCCCGCGGGCCGTCACACGAGCACTGGTATGGTGCCGAACAAGACAGCACGCCGCCGCGCCACTCTACAGAGACCTTTACCCGAAGCCGATCCATGCACCAGGCTTCCAACAACAGCACTGCCTACTCGACTCCTGCCAAGCCGCCTAGAGCGTCCTTTGACGATGAAATGTTTCTGGGTGGACTGTCACCAAGGCCCCCCGTTCACAAGTCTGAGATTGGTCGAGCCATTGGCTGAGAGGCTAACCAGGATACCACGAGGAATCCCCTCTTTTTTTACTCTCTTTATCCCCCCTTGATCATTTCTTCACAGAAAGCCACACGAACAGGCTTACCAATACCGGCAACCCTGCTCTCTCATTTTGCAAGGTGTATATAACCCACCGTGCTGAACCCTGCTGGCGGGTCGAGCGGACCCAGCCTGCGTTTCCAGCCCGTTGAAGCAAGCGGACCTTGCCTTGTCAGGTGCTGTTCTGCGACCGCTTCGAGAAGGCCAGGCTCATTGGCCCAGGCTATCTATTATCACTATCCTTGCCTGCTCGCAACGCCTTCGAAGCGGAAACATTTTCTGCAGAGTGCCGCGAGCCAAGGTGGTTGTTGTCACGACCCCTTGTCAGGTGGGGCCATGGATTCATTTTGATGCCGCTTTCAGAGGCATAACTTATTGGGGAAGACCCAATGCCTTTCATGGCAAAAATACTTTTTTTATCGCTCAGGGAGGCTATTTTGCTTTTTCATCTATTCGCTACAGGGCCTGTTTTTCATTTTTCTGCCCGTCTTTATTTTCTTTATTACCTTGTTGAATATCGATATGATGTACGTAATGGCTGGATATACCCTGGTGGAGTTTTGGAAAGTACAAAAGATATCCTCATGCATAGATCATGAGGCTGGCAGACATATTTTACCGCTCTATGCGCGAGCTGGGCTCGGCATGGTATATTTAGAGCACATACGTACAACGTACATGGTCAGCAAGACTGACAGCTGGTCGAAGACAAGCAATGAAATAATTCAACTCTGCAATTGCGATGACTGTGATTTATATTCGATACTACGTACATAGTTGAAACGGATGATATTTGGATTCACGTGTAACTACGATGCTGCCGTGGAACAAGAGTGATGCACCCCGGACTTGATGGTGGCGTGTGTACTTGGTACTCTGTAGGTATTGTGACAGTATTTGAGCGGAATGGCATAAATGCATATAACCCACTCTTCACGCGCCCTCAAACTTCTTGATGGCGCTCGAGTTATTTTATTGTAGTTTTTATGCAATTATTCTCGCTTAACCAATGTCATGCACACTGGTCGACGAGGTTGATTTAACCACTTAACGCGGGCTGGCGCAAGGACGGCGAGGAAATGTGGGGGTAAGCTGGCAAAAACGCGTCCCATGGGGCGGGCGAACGCGCCGCAAACCACCTGGCGAGGAGGCAACTTTCGAAGCTCAGCTCGCAATTGATCAGGCGCCTCACCTTCCACCTCGCGATATTGCCGTCGTTGATAACTGGTATTATACGGCAGAAACGGCAACTCTGAGAAACTCGCACGAAACTCGCGCAGCCCTAGGTGTCGTGGTCTGAACGAACCCCTCCGCGGCTCTCGACCTCGAAGCTCGACATTGGAGCCTGCCTTGGGCAAACATCTACGGCGGGAAATCAATCGCCGAAAGCAGCGAACCGACAATAAAATAAAGAATAAAACGACAAGTCCGAATTTCACAGACCTCGCTCCTGCATACACAAACGCCATAATGCCACCTCGCAAATCAGACGCTCGCAAGAGCGACGTCTCGGCCGCTGCGCCCGCCGCGGACGCCTCACAGATCACCGTCGCCGACGAATCCGTGCTGTCAACAGCCGGCGCGGCGGTGGCGGCCGACAAGTCAATAACAGAAGGAGGAGGAGGATCCTCGTCGAAGAAGAGCAAGGACGCTTCGGCGGCGGCGGACGACAAGACGACGATCGAGGACCTGACGCTACCCAAGTCCATCATCACGCGGCTGGCCAAGGGCGTGCTGCCGGCGAACACGCAG
The DNA here is from genome assembly GCA_027627215.1 of Lecanicillium saksenae. NCBI lineage: Eukaryota > Fungi > Ascomycota > Sordariomycetes > Hypocreales > Cordycipitaceae > Corniculantispora > Corniculantispora saksenae. Next base: position 4,073 of record JANAKD010000774.1, on the reverse strand, counting down.
ATACAGGGTAACGCTATCCTGGCGATGAGCAAGAGCACGACGGTGTTTATCAACTATCTCGCAGCGCAGTACGTTTTACCTTTTACTTGGGAGATGGAGGGAGTGGAGGGAGGGATATGAGTTTACTAATGTGAAAAAACAAGTGCCAACGAAATCACGTTGAATGCGAATAAAAAGACGATTATGCCGGCAGATGTGTTTAAAGCATTGGAGGAGATTGAGTTTGATTTCCTTAAGGAGCCCCTCGAGGCGGAATTTGCGAGTACGTATAGAGCAAAAGCATTCTACTGGAGTGGCAGTGTACATAAAAAAAAGGAACATGCTGACAATTTTTGTTTACAGAGTTCAACGCAATTCAAACCGAAAAGCGCAACACGTACCGTCAAAAGGTAAAAGCCACCAAGACTCCCGGCGACGACACCGACATGGGCGGCGACGGCGGCGGCGGCGGCGGCGGCTGCTTGGGTTGGTTTGGCTTGGCTGGCACCTGGCAGGCAGGCAAAAAGGCAGGCAGTTGTGGTGCAGCAGCAGCAGCAGCACCACCACCACTGCGCTGTGGGGGGCAAGACCCAAAGGACAGTGCGAGATGGACACGACACGACACCACAAACCAGACCAGACCAACTGGGCCCGAGAAGGATCGCTTGTGAAGCGGGTCTCTCCCTCTCACTCTATCTTTTCTTCACTGACCGTTTCTACTTTGATTTGCTGACACTTTGACACTTTGTACCCTTTGGTGCCTCTCTTGCCTTTGCTCTTGAATCAGGTAGTGGTGGCTGCTGATGGTCGGCTTGTCCCATGGGAGGTAAGGTAGGTACCCAAGGCAATGCCTGTGCGGAGCTTTACAGCCGAAAGAGGGGCCAGACAGAGACGGAAGAAGGCCGCCTGTAATAAAAAGAAGAAGAAGAAGACTGCAATGAGATCAAGCTGCTCATGCTGGGTACATGCCAGTCGACAAGCCTCCAGGTTGCGACAAGAGCACGCATCCATGCAATGTCTGTCGGCCGGCGCAGGACCGCCTCTGAACGAATCAATCATTAGATAGATCTTGGCGCGGGGGACTTGACTTGGTATCTTCCGCAACAAAAACTCAACATCTGGTGATTCCTACCGATACATCCAAGACGCCATTCCGCAGGGACCAGGTACTCGCTCCTCGTCCTCCCCAGCGCCACCCGGGCTCCAGTTTAGCAGGCCCTGCGCCCACGCTCATCACATCACCCAAAAAGGTGGCTTGTCTCTTTTTTTTCCCTCTCACAATACGAAGGACACCATCGATCGACGGCCACTAAAAAGTACAAGCAGCAACGCCGTCGGCTGGGCCAGTGGAGCATTTTCAGAGGGGGCGGCGGCGACCAGGCAAGCCAGCCAGGCACTTGGTGGACACGCAGAACAAGTGATGGAGAGTATCTTGACATTTGATGTGGTGTTTGATGGGCGACAATATCACAATTTTGGTGACAAGCACAGTGAGAAGCTGTTTTATGATTTAACAATTATTGAAAAGAATTATCAAATTTATCAAAACATTTTCTGGCCCTCCTGGCGACAAACCGGACAGGCAACGGCCAGGGCACATCTTGACGGTACCTGCGGGATCGCTTTCCCAGGCCACAAGGCCCCATCCAGGCCATCCAGGCCAATTGGGGGGCCCTGGCCGTGACCTGAGCCAACCAGGGACGAGGGAGAGGATCCGGGTCCCCATGCATGTACAGTATCTGGCTGGCGAGACGCACGGTGCGCCGCTAATACGAGATTTCGGGAGAGACCAGGCACACGCCAGATGGAGCGGTTGAGGGTGGGAGTGGTGGTGGGAGCAGTCATACGCAGTAGTGGAAGTAATCAGGTAGTGTGTGGTGGTGATAGTGGTGAAAGTGGTGGTGATAGTGGTGAAAGTGGTGGTGATAGTGGTGAAAGTGGTGGTGATAGTGGTGATAGTGGTGGCGGCGGTTGGTATTATTAACCCACACACTTGCGCGGGTCGCCACCAGCGGAAATAAAATAATTCAAATTTATTGAACCCATCTGACAACAGCCGGTTCGACCATTTTTGGTATTTGACTTTTGGAAACATCGCCAAAACCTGCCCATGACGAGAGAGGGGGGGCGGGCGGGCAACGAGCAACACGCCACCGCCTGACAAGACGTTGGAAAGGGGCGCGTCGCCAACAGCCCAGCCCGGTGCCCGTTGAGATGTGCCAGTTTCGCTAGGCACAGAAAAGGTAGGTAGGTAAAATGGAATGTACCTTTTTTGGTATTAGCAAAACTGCAAGTCTAGGCCTTGTCACGCCTGCACGTAGTAGCGCCTCTTGCAGGCCCAGAACCAGAGACACGGCGCCCTCCTCGCCCCTCCTACGGCTGCATCTTTGGGTAAATGCAAGAAAAACCAGAATAAAAAAAGTGACAGAAGTGAAAAGAGGGTCTCACCTTGAAACAAACCCCGGGGAAAAAGCCCTTGTTTCTCGATGCAAATGAACATCTAGACTCGATGAAGCTACCCTCATTGCCTCTGTGCCTCCATGTTGATTGACGAGGCATCTGCAAAATACAGTTGTCGGCTAGGTCCTTCTCACACTGCCGAAAACCAAAGACGAAAAGAATAAATAATCTTGATTACTTTAGCGGCCAACAATGGTCCGCTCTCCCAGAAACCCGTTCTTGAAAGCAAGGGCCTACGGATGGCTACAGCGCCTGGACTGGTTCGCATGGTTTTTTTTTTTTAGCGGCAGAAAACGCACCAGCCAATTTTCCCCTCTGCTTCTCCCCATTGTGATTACCTGGCACTTGTCCTGGTCAGTTCCCCCAAACGGGCGCCCTAGCAAATTTCAGTCCGGGGGAAAAAAAGAAAAAGAGGGAGGACGAGACCACAGGTCACTCACTGGCAGCGACAGCCAGGGACAGGCAGCTCGTGACCCAAGCCTCTTCCCCTCCAAAGCAATCTATTTTCTTTGTCGCTCATTGTCGTCGCACACCAGCCACCTCTTCTTTCATGTGAATTATTTCCCCGCTCTCACATTTTTTACCTTTATCAAACATCTTCTTCTCTTTTTTTTCCCTTTTCTTTGCTNCCCCCCCCTCGAATTTTGTGGAGTCCTTGGACCCCCAAAATGTTCGCCCTTGACCCAGGAATGGCCAGACCCGCTGCACTACGTCACTGCTTTTTGCCCCGGGGTTGAACTCAAAGACCAGGGCAACAGGGGGGGGAACTCAACCACCACTTATTTTTTTTTTTACCGCCAGACAATCAGGTTCAACACACACACAAGACCGAAAAGTTGGCACTGACCGCGGGGGAAGAACGGGGGGGCACCTGTGCTCCTTTGTCGGCATCTCATCCGTTGGTTCTCTGATTCTGCGGCATCTCTCTACCTTGTTTGTGTGGTTAATGACAAGGAGGAGGGGGGGACCCTTGCTAGCCCTTGTTTCCTTTCGCTCCATGTCGATCTAATATCCTGCACAGGCCTCCCCAGCATCAAAGGTCGCCCGGCGCGCGCGCGCCTCTCTGGGGTTCCCAAGACATCATCGGTCCCTTCAATCTCCTGCCGAGTTTGAGATGCGCCCCCAAAAGGGTATCCCTACCAACAGCGCGTGAAATGCGACGTAATTTTTTGCTTGCTGTAGACTCGACTACTTCGCTTGCTGCCTCACGCCCACATGCCGTCTGGGGATTGTGGCGGCATTTGCTTTACCATTTGGCCCTTTGTAAACCAGCTCCTCTACCAGTAAATAACTGTGCAGATCCACGAGAACAGATTAAATCGTTGTGTCAATTTCCCACAAGTCTGGTGTCGATAGTATATACGGCTAAAAAAAAAACAAAAACAAAAACAAAAACCAACAAAACATATTCTGATGCCGGACCCTTTGCAGCCTTCTACTTATACTGCTGGCGGCGGATATCTATTCCCTGCCCACACGTTGTCTACCCCATACGGAAACAAGTACTCCAAATCATCAAAGGCGCCTAGCTGGCTCATCAGCGGCATCTCCTGAAACATGGGCAAAAACGACAGCGTGCTTGCATGCTGCGGTCCAGCCCCCGGCATGCCCATTCCGTCACCCATCATCTGTCC
>JANAKD010000773.1:0-13192 GCA_027627215.1 Lecanicillium saksenae | reverse complement strand
CTGAGAGCGCTTTTTTTTCAGTTTGCCCACTAGAACTAAACGAAAGAGACGGCAATGCCATGCGACGGGCAAGCAAAAAAAAAAAGACAAGAAAAGGAATAATCGGGGCATACGGCGAAGGCGGAAAAACGAGGCTAGAGGAGAGATGGTGTGGGCGGGCCAGATGCCCAGATGCCATAGCCCCCTGTCCGTCGCGTGGCAAGTGGTAGGGGTATACATCTATCCCTATTGCAGCCTCGAAAAATGAACTAACATGGTGCTTTTTCAAGCGGGCGCAGTTGCAGGGCCGAAGGAAGAACATGATTGAGCTAGTCTCTTTTTTTTCTTCTTTAGCGCAAGGCGACCGAAAGGTGCTGCGCCCACTTTGCCTCGGTGTGGGCATACGAGGCTAGTAGGTTACAGTACAAGTACAGTACAAAAAACATGGCGGACGGCGTCGGCCCAAGGTTTAGCATCTCGACGTCGAGTTGGCCACTGCCAAACTGCGACAAAAGATGGGATGGCCGCCAGATATGCTGCAAAGTGCCGGGCGGCAGCACAATCACAAACATTGACTGCTGCTTGTGATAAACGTAATGATTGTTTGCGGCGGGAAATGGCATAAACATTGTCGTTTATGTTTGAGCGCAAACACGGCACGGCATACAACTGATCCCTTTGTCGTCTTTATCGTCCGGAGGGGAGGGGTGTGAGAGAGAAGGAACGCCGAAAATAGATGCGCAATGCATGGCCGCCATGCAAATTCAATTTTTGGCATCATCAGCTGTTTCTTGCGTAATCTACGTCAGCTGTTGCGGAGGATTAATACGGGAGACCAAATAAGGTTGATGGGCTTGTCACCCGTTGACGTTTGTGCCGCATTCATCCTAAAGCAGCGTAAACTTTAGACGGCCTGTTTTGCCAAGACGACTTGCGCATTTCCAGGGAGAAGAGGAAAATGGAATCACCACGGTCCTCTTTGATGACCTCAGATTTCCGATTTCAAGCGTTGCATTCTCGAGAAACAAGTATGTGCCTGCCGCAGCTTTGATGCTGCAAGGTGTAAGACAGCTCATGGTGGCAAGGCGTAACAAATCAGCAGCAGCCTTGGTAGAGCCAAGGCTGTCTCAATTTTCAGCTTTGGGGGTACACGGCATGTTTCTCAAGCTGGGCAGATCCTCCTTCGAGATGCATGCATAAACGACTCTTTTTTTCCTTGGGTGTATTATTACTTAGTCCGTGGTGCTATAATTCCGTCATCCAATACTACCACACAAAAAATACGTACTTTGCTACAAGGCTGGGAGCCTCGTGTGGCTTGCGGCTCCCCGCTGATTCGCACGGCAAAGTAAATGGGAAAACAGAATTAAAAAAAGCAATATACCGATGCTACTCACACAAGCAGAAGAGTAGCAGTCGGGGAGGAGGCGAGGGGAGGGGCGCGAAAACTGCTGCAGTCGTTGGTTAGTCGTTTATCTGATTGGCTTTGTTACGATGTCTGGGGGTCTACGTCGCAAACTCGATCGAGATTCACCCCTCGACCCTGTGTCGACCCTGCTTTCTTCTCAGTGACTCAACTGCGAAATCGGTCATGTTTTCCAAAATCTGCCTCGGAGGGATATCGTCATCCAAGCCAAGCAAATATACCCCCCCNGAGACCCTTGTCCGCGCTATCCAGTGGCGAAATTTAACGGCGATGATGCATTATTCTTCGCTAAACAAAGTGGGCGACAACGGTGTTTGTGGTCACGCACACGCCAGGCTCGTATACGATGCTGCAGGATGCGAGGCTGGGCAAGTCTTGGAAGTAAGAGAGCCCACCTGCCCTAGGGATGATAACGCGCGCGCGGCATCAAAGAGATGGACCCTTGACAGAGGCTCTCAGTTGCTGCTTTGGGATGCAAGCCCCGGGTCAGGGGGTTCTAGATGGCGAGATTTGACGGAGGGGCGCATTTAGACGAGGCGCGCCGTGTTCTAGCCCAGCTGAGGCTGGACGGAGGTTGTGGGCATCTTGTGCCCGCGTGATGGGTGTTGAATGGGCGAGCACAGCACCGAGGCAGCAAGCCACCGTAATCGCTTGGTTGCCGCCGGAGAATTTCCAGCGCCTCAGCTGGTGAGCTCTCTCCAAGCCCACAAAGCCCAGAGCGACGAGCCTCAGCTGGAAAACGCCTCCTTGGGAGACTTGTCCGGACTTGGCAGGTGTCAAGTTGCACTATCCAATTGATTTCTGAATGCATTATTATTATTTTTTTNCATCTGCCGTATCGAAGACCCCATTCTACTGTTGCAGTCCATATTTTTCTTGCATCGTGCGATTGTGGGAATCGCTGGGCCGCGTCTGCCCGCATTCAGAACAATACGTCGTCGTTGCTCATAACAGTACGACGACGGCATCGCATCACTCCTCCGAGCGGACTTGTGCCAAAATCCGCAGTCAAACTACAAGCTACTGTCGCATTACAAAATACAATCGTGGACCGAGCAGATGCGCCATGGGTGAAGGGGAAAAAACGACCGCGGGCATGCCTTCCTGTGCAGGACTAGCCTCAGCTGGAGCCCAGATTTCGAGGCGTCGGCGCATCTTGCTCCAGTTAGCGTCGTCTATAGGGGGTGTGTACAGAAGCTGCCTCGTATGGGTAACTCTTCTCCCCCGCAAAATAGAGTGAAAAGAGCCTCAAGTGCAACCTAAACTAGAGTCTGACCTATCTTGGTGCTAAAGCCAAGGTAAGCCAAGTACAGCAGCCACGAGAGGCGCTAAAAGGCTCTCTGTAAGCAGCTGCTGCAGGGCTGGGCTCGACGGGCCTAGCCTGGGCCTGGCCTGCCGTCGCCCAGCTTCCTGCCAGGGCTGTGCAGCGCCGCCGTCGCTTGTCCATTCTACCAAGGCCAGATGGCGCTACCAATCCTGCTCGCTGTAGCTAGCCCGAAGAAAATATCGGTGGGCTCTTGTATGTGGCTCTCTCTCTCTCTCTGTTCTGTCTCTGTCTCCCTCCCACCGCATCCGCCGTCGCTGCGCCCGCCCACTTTCCGCTACCTGCATCCCGGACCGAAACATACAGCGAGCGAGCGAGCGACAAAAGTGACTTCTCCGCGCACCACAAAATCTCTGGTATCGGAGGTACCGAAATGTTACGTAGCCACCACCTGCTCTCACCTTGTACCCAACTAGTATAACGCTTCAAGGCCGGCATCCTCGGACTCTCGCCGTGCGCCTAAACCACGTTTTTTTTTCTTTCTTTCTTTCTTTGCCTAGTCCCCATGTTCTTGCATTTAGCAAAAGAGGCACCTCCGGATCAGAGATTCCCCCCCAAGCTAACTCCAAAACCCTAGCTCAGCTGAAGATGACGACTGTATGCATACACAATCTCACACTCACAGGATTCCTGCCATCCCAACTAGGCACCTCGCTCGCCCTGTGTGTTAGTTGACAGGCTCGGCCGGAGATCTACTCTGATGGGATGACACACTCTTTTNTTTTTTTTTGGCGCTCATTCATCCGGCAATGTGGCGTGCTTCTTTACCCGACTACATGTCATCTGTCTGCTTTCCGTCGCATCCCCCTTCCCCCCTGGCAATAAACAAAATATTTTCACGTAACCTATTTCTGTCTTGCAGTTATTTTCTTTTTGTTTCTCTTGCATCGACGAATCTGTCCATTGCCCCGAGATCTTTGCCCAAATCACTAAACCCCTACCCGCCAAAATATCACATACCAGTACCAGTACACAAGCGCTTTGTACCTGGTTCTGCCCTCTCTCTGCCTCGCCAGCCCAGGAGTAGCTTCCCTTTTTACTATCTATAGAACAAGACAAAGTCTCTCCTCCCGCGCTTCGGCACATGGCCCCTAGTTCCAGTTGCCAACCCCTCCTTCAGTTCCTCGGTCTCCCCTCCTCTGCACCTTGGTGAGACCTTTCAAGACAAAAAGGTTGGACTTGACCAAATCCGGCTATTCTGTGTTGCCTCCTCTCTGCAGAGGCACAGAGGTACGCACACGCAGCACCAAAACCATCTGAGCCTTAGTGCCTCGGACTAGTGCGCACCTTGTTCGTCCTTCCCTTTCTTCCCCGCCCTGTCGCGCGGCCGGCCGGGCAGCCCGATCACACTTTCGCGCGGCGCCCAATTAGGCAAAACGGCCTGGTGCAATATGTTTCTTTTCTGGGTCCCGTGACCCCTGTTATAGCCTACATCGGTGCGTATTTGGTCGTTTTCTGCGGCCATGCGAAAAAGCTACATGAAATACGTACCATGCGCTTGTGGCTATTTGAGTCACCACTAAAAACGAAAATGGCCACTACAGAGCCTGTCACTGGCAACATGCAGCTTTTAGTACATGCACCTAAAAAAAAATCCATGAAGAAAGTTGCGGAGTGCTCACACTTTTTTCATCTTTTGTTCATGATGAACGAACCGTGCCCCTTTGCCGTCGACTTTTCCTGCCAGCCGGGAAAACATCGTCATATTTTCCATCCACGCCCCCTCCAGCTCGTATAGCAGTTTAAACCAAATCTCTCTTATCACATCCGGCAGTCGATGCACATTGAACGAACATGGACATTTGACAAAAGAATTACCCGATTTACCCGCATCGGCTATTACGCTATTTCCTCGTCGTCAATGATGTAGACATACACACACACACACTACGAAAGGCTGAGACAAACGTCATCCCCCTTTTGGCCCCTCCCACTACCAACACACACTCGCAAAAAAACGTTGCCTTGTAGACGCCACAGCAGTCTTAGACATCTCACCTCCTTTCATTTTAAAAGCTGATCGTCTGGTTCAATCTGCTACCTGCATGGACCATGCCAGCTGAACCCTACCTGCCTTGGCAGCGCCTTGCAGCGTGGTGTCTGACTGCAAGCCCCCCTCTCCAGGTTTCTCGTTGCAGAAAACATCTTACACGTATCCAAAATTGTGGCTGGTGAATCAAACTGTTCCAATTTCGTTACACCTCTTGATTTGCTTACCGGTACGTAATTAGTTGCCTTTCTATTGGTGTTCGTACGTGCGTGCGAGTGTGTGTGCAGGTCGTTTTGCCACTGGGGCGTCCCAGCGTGGCGGCCAACTTTCAATAGCCGCCGCCAAAATCTCCTTCCACCAACCACAACCTTGGCAGTCAAAGACAGCAGCTGAATGAACAGCCAATGCCCTCCGATGATTTAGTTTTCATTTGTCACTTTTCCTCCCTCTTCTATGCAACTAACCGTCTGTGCTTCCCCCCCCCCCTTCCACAACACATTCGATATGTACTTCGCTACATCTCCCCCGAGCCACCGAAGATCATCTCCCTAACCTAGAGCTGCTAACCGCCTACATGCAGATCGGTGCATTCCAGTCCGATTTGTGCCCCTGTGAGATGCGCAGTCGCTTTTGATTTTTTCTCAAAGTGCATTTCCATTTTGGGTATAGATTCCCTCGTGAGCGCTTCTTTATTTAGCAAAGCCACCATGATGCCAGCATTCCAGTCCTGCCCGGCTGCAGAGCGAGTCCCGGCCCAAGTGCAGGCCATGCCTTCACTTGTTCTGTCGGAGCTCGAAGCTAGCCTGTTGATCGAGCAGGCTAAGGAGCTTACAAGAGTCATGATATATTCAAAGTCTGGGGTGTGCACCCGAAAGTCAAAAACCGCACTGTGAACCTGCGTATCGACGTCTGCGCGTAGATTGCCGTCCAGCAGAGCACGTCCATCCGTCAGCTCTTTTCCATTCAAAATGTGCACGCACATTGACATCCAGATCCTCATGATGCCATGAAATTATATCCTGTTACTCTATGCATAGCTAATTCAAGATACGTGCAAGATGTATATGTACTTTTTTCCCTGTGAATCCCAGATATCCGTTAATATGCACCAGCTGGCCGTCTAACGCCACATATGCACCTCCAAAGCCACTGGCGATCGCCTTCACTGCTCGCCCTTGTCCGGGGTCGCAGCTCCGTCCTGCGGCTCGGTCACGGGCACCGCCTCGAGCAGCTCCTCCAGCCCGCCCACCGTCGTCGTCCGCTCATGCCCGCCGGTGGCATCGCCCACTTCGGCAGGGGCTCTTGTACGACCACGCGCCGTCGGCGTCCTCGTACCGAAGGCTATGCAGCCACAGCGACAGCTCATGGCCGCCGGGGTCCGAGTACAGCGGCGTGGCGCACACCTCGCACAACTCGCCGGTCATCTTCTCGGCCCTCTTCTTCTCATACTCGTCCACCATCTCGTCGTAGTAGACCACCGCCTGCGCGACCTCGTCCTTGCCCATCCGCGACAGGCGGCTGATGATGTCCTCATCCGTGTTTTGTGTCGCGTCCGGGTCGTCGTGGCCTAGGTCTACGCCCCATACGCGCTGGTTGGCATAGATGGGGTCGTTCTGGATGGGGTATCCCAGATGCTGCAGGTGTACACGGATCTGATGCGTGCGTCCCGTCACAGGCAGACATCGTACAATGGAGTAGCCTGTATTCTTTCGTGTAATTTCTCCGTCTGGGGACTGCATGACCGCTGTGCGCGGAGGGTAGTATGCCAGCTTCTTGAACACCGTCCTCGCCGACTTGCCATTGGCTCTCACGCGGTTCAAGCCGAGCTTGGGCGAAATTTGTAGAATAGGCATGTCGCATACAACCTCGCCGTCGGGAAATTCTCCTAGCACTCGAGCAAGGTATTCTTTCCGAACCGTGCGCTCCTTGATTTTAATACCCAGGTCCTCGGCTGCTCTGGGGCTTTTTCCAATAAACATGATGCCGCTCGTCAGCCTGTCCAGTCGGTTACAAGGATACGGCATAAAATCCTTGCCGCGGTCCGACTTCATAATCTCAATAACAGAGTTGAAGTTGTAGCGCCCAGCCGGGTGGACTGGCACACCGGCGGGCTTGTTGATGACAATCATGTCGTCGTCCTCATGGATGATGCCAACAGGCTCCGCCGTTACAGGCGGCTCGTGACGGTGAAGAGTATGCGAAATCTTGTCGCCGTTGCGAACAATATATTCGGGGCCGACCCTGCGGTTGTTGACAAAGATGTCACCGAGTTCCATTGCCGTGCGGTAGTACTCCAACGGACGGTCGCGAAATTCGCAGGCAAAGATATCGATTAGGGTGCGTCCACGCCACCTCTCTTTGCACCACGTATTATATGTGAAATGGTACGGCTTCACGCGGCGCAAGTCGTCCTCGAAGAAATACGGTCTTGGCCAGAGATCGCCGGCGGGCGTGATGAGGGGTCCCGGAGGTGCCTCCATCGCTGCCGCATGCTTCTCCTGCTGTCTCTTGATCTTGGCCTCCTTCTTAGCCTGCTTGTCCGCGAGCGAAAGCTTCTTGAGGGCTTCGACGGCCGCCGCGCCAACGGCCGCCTCGGTGATGTCGGTCGTGGCGGGGGCAGTCATGCTGAATTTCGCAATGTGTCGCAGGAGGTTGCTCGATGTGTTTGCGCCAAGTAAAGGGGCTAGTGGTCGAATCAAACGAGAACCTAGCATCGAGAGACGGCTCCAATAGTCCCGCGACAAAATAATCCTGCCTGCCGTAATTTCGACCAAAAAGCTCGCAGAATCGCAATCACCACTCTCGCACGCAACTTTGCCAGTTGGCTATGCCCCTCTGCCCACTTCATGGAGACCCTGAAAAAATGGCGGTCAGGACTGGCAGAATTCCCGTTGCTCGCTGACATAATGCAGCGCCCGCTGTCGAAGCCTTGCCCACGCTCACTTGTTCGGGCAAGGCTAAGTAAGATCTGGGGCCGACCATCCTAGCCTCGGCTGCCACGAGCTTTCACCCAAACAATCGACTGCCGGCGCCAGCTTGCCCGCTTTTCAGGCATGCAATTTGAACTCTGTCTGTAAACCAACCAGACACCGATATTCGATATTCCTCCAGCTAGCTTCTCGATTCACTGCCTCAATTACTCGCGAATCACACACCCCCAGCTTCTCTTTGCCCTTCATCGGCAGCGGGCATCGCTTCTTTGCGGCTTTCGCTAGTTAGTCGGAGGTGTATCCTCATCCGGCCAGGAAAAGCATCATATGTACACTAAATCCCAAGTTTTGGTACAATCTTGTTTTATTTCGTCAACATGGTGTCTGCAGACATTAAGAACCGGAAGCGGGAGGACTATCCGTTCATCCTCGACTACCGTACACGCTGGTACGTGGAGAGTGGCAACAATACTTCCTCTACAAAACCCGGGACATCAAGGTACTTATCACTTACAGGAATGACAACGACATGTACGATCACATGAACAATTCAGTGTATAACTTCCTGTGCGCCCCCCACGTGCTCAATCCCTATGCCAATGTTACCTGAGACTAAGCCTTTACAGATTCGACTCTGCAGTCAACGCGTATTTGATCGAGTATTGTGGTCTGCTACCTCCCACTGCCACTGAGACTCCCCTCGCTGTTCATTCACATACAGACTATCTTGCATCAATAGCCTACCCTGCAGTTGCAGAGGTTGGCGTGCGAGTGAATAAGCTCGGCAAGTCAAGTGTCACATATGAGGTGGCCCTGTTTGAGCGCGGCGTCGAGGGAGTCAAGGCTGTGGGCGAGTTTGTCCATGTCATGGTTGAGCGTGCCACTGGGCGCCCTACAGCAACAGGCATGAGCGACAAGTTACGCACGGCCTTGGAGAAGATTCACAAGGACCGGCCGAAGGGCAGCAAGCTGTAACTCGTCACTGCGGCGACTATCGATAGAGCAGATACCATTCTATCGACGTCGGATTTGAGCATCATGCTGATCTATCATGGATCAAGGCACATATATAGCGAGATGTAACATTACCATGTATATATCGATTTATGACACATCATCTCCTGCCCTGTTCGCGGACAGCCCTGGATCATCGCTTGACCCATGCTGACATGAGCCATGCCCATTCGGCTATTAGTAGTTCGCCCGCACGTTCTTTATCGACGAAACCTACCTATTTTGTCCTTTGACTTTGTTTCAGAGACATGTTCGATCTCAAACTTGATGTCTCACTTACTTCAGTCATAGTTTATCTCACGATATTTGCGTGCGTTTTCAAGCTCAAGGCCTATACACGTTACAGCAACATCGTACGCTCGGAAGATTGTCGTGAGTAGTCGATGCGACTAAGAAAAGGTACGCTGAGAACGCGGAGAACTTTCAATGGATTCGAGCATGGCGGGGAATTATGTTATAAAGTCCCTTGATGAGCTGGCGAATGCGGCCTGCAAGAGTGCCCAGCGAGAGAGACCCTGCGAGGTTTCAATCCAGCGTCGCATTTAAAACGGTTCGCCTCACAACAACGCGAGAGCACTGCTAATTAGTTCCCGCGAGACCGTCGGCGGTGTTGTTTTCCCATGACCCCTGAATAACAATCGGGCTGGCCGAGATCGCAATCATTCCACGATCTGGCGAACCTTATTCTCCCAAACAAAGCGTGCCAAACTCACGACGCTCCCACCCGCGTTCTAGACCACTCGTAGCGTCGCCCAGCGGTTAAGCTCTCCGCAAAGTCCTTTGCGGACAAACCCCCATCACGATAGTATTGGTGGGGGTTGAGCGGCCCATTTGGAGGGCAGGATTCTGGAGCTGTTTCTCCCCCAACTAATGTTCATCGTGTTTTATGACTGTCCATATTGCTTGTTGCTCCGCTAGACAAACTATCACCGGCCTATGTCAGCTTTAGGAAGTTTTGCAAGGAATGACCATGCCATCTCTGGTAGTTGGGGAGCGCATGCACCTGCTCAGATCGGCAGCTGGTTAACAGCCACAAGATGGGGAAGCTGGGGAAGTGCATGGGGGAGGGGGGGGGGTTGAGAAAATGGGCTGAAATGGCCCAAGTCTGGGGATCGAGTTTTCATTACCTTTGAGAAATTGCCTGACCTGTGGGCATTACCAAAGCTTAAGGCGGTGCGAGCTTGTGAGGCAGGCCACGGGCGGCAGGGAAGCAGTAAAAGCCAGCGAGAGGGATAGTGGTACGTGGTTGCAGCTCTGCATGGAATGATTTTCCTGCTTCAATAACAACGCGCGAGCAGGGCGAGATAGGCGGTTCGATTAACTTTGCCAGTCAGTGTCACATCCGCCTCCCTAGTTGCAGGAACGGCGCTGCACGCGTTGAAGATCATTTTCAGCCACGGACTGGTTTTGGATCCCCCCAACAGGCACTGCCGTTTGGCTTTAGCTTCTAACGCCGACACTAACACAGACAGGAAGCTGCAATTGCCTATACAACTTGCTACTGTTCGGCAGATGTGATAAGCACCTACTGTCCTAGGCAGCGGCTATCTATCCCTCTCATCACCAAACAAAGCATCTTCATGATTCTCACTCGTCAGCATTAGGGGGGAAATCAAGGGGCGTCAGCGGGGAGAGGGGCCAGCGCGCAGACATGTCCGGCTAGGCCCTTACTAGCGGCTGATAGCACGCTGTAATCTTGAGTCTCCTCCCCCTAGCACTGGGAGAGCCCACCACCCAATATGGTGTACTTGCCCCTTTGGGAAGGTCGCCTACTGTAAGGGTCCGCAGGCAGGCCGCGCTGGTTACATGCCTGCGTTTCGATGTGACTGCTGGCAGACGTACGACTGGGGATACCAAGATGGCGCAAATGAGGTCCAGACGTCCCGGTATTTGCTCTGTCAATACGGGGAAAAGACGATGGCCTTTGCGACGGCCCGTGAGAGTCACCCCGGATAATGCTCCGCGCGTGTTAGTTTATAAAGTCATCCTGCCGCCCATTCATCTGTAACATTCTCTCAGTATATCCTTATCCAAAGCCTGAGCTCTTCTCATATCCTGTCTCCATCCTCTTCCTGCTATCATTATACCCTCACACATCACAATGCGCTTCGCTTCAGTTGCAGCTCTTTTGCCCTTGGCCCTGGCCAGCCCCATGGCTGACCGCAGCGAGCCCGCTCCTCTCTACCTCCACGAGACCGAGACGGCCATCGTGGCTCGTGGCGGCAGCGACAAGTTCATCATCAAGTTCAAGGCGGGCAGCCCTGCGGCCATCCTCGAGCAGACCATTGAGCGCATCAAGGGCGGCGAGGTCATCCACCGCTTCCAGAACAACCTGCTCGGCTTCACCGCCCGCCTCGACAGACCTACCGTCGAGATCCTCCGCTGGATCCCCGGCGTCGAGTACATTGAGCAGGACACCACCGGTGCTTCTACTGGCTACAAGACTGCCGACGGCGCCCCTTGGGGTCTCGGTCGCATCTCGCACCGCTCGAAGGGCTCCGACAGCTACACCTACGATGAGTCCGGTGGTAAGGGCGTCTGCGTGTACGTCACTGACAGCGGTGTTGACGAGAGTCACCCTGTAAGTATAATCCCTTTATTAACAGTTGCCGGAGAGGTTTCGAGTGTTTCCCCGGCGATATCGCGCGCTGTGTCACGGGAGAAACTCTAAAACTATGGCACTAAGCCTCCCCTTGCATACACAAAAAAGCTTACTTGACTGACCACTGCTCGATACAGGAATTCGAGGGCCGTGCTCACCAAATCAAGAGCTACATTGAAGACTCAGACATTGACGACCTTGGACATGGCACACACTGCGCTGGTACCATCGGCTCGGCCACCTATGGTGTTGCCAAGAAGGTGGATATCTACGGTGTTAAGGTCATCAGCAAAGAGGATCGCTTTTGGTACTCTGACCTGATTGCCGCCTACGACTTCATCCGCAACGATGCCAAGGGCCGCGATTGCCCCAACGGCATCGTCGTCTCCGGCTCTCTCGGCGGCGGCTACTCCAAGTCGATGAACGCCGCCGCCAACAGCATGGTGGAGGCTGGCTACTTCATGGCTATCGCTGCTGGAAACGACAACGAGGACGTCTCCAACCACTCGCCCGGCTCCGCCTCTAAGGTCTGCACCGTTGGCGGTACGGCGGCCGATGACAAGCGCTACTCTCACTCCAACTACGGACCCGGTGTGAACATCAACGGCCCTGCCGTCGGCGTTCTCTCCACTCTCCCCAACAACAAGACGGCCTACTACACCGGCACCTCCATGGCCACCCCTCACATTGCTGGCCTGGCTGCCTACCTTGCTGTCCTGAACGGCACCAAGGTCACCCCCAGCATGTGCCAGACCATTATCAACCTGGCCACCAAAGACAAGATTAGCAACCAAGTTGCCAATACTGTCAACCTCATTGCCTACAACGGCAACACCCTCGACGATACACAGTAAAATGTATAAACTTTGGAATAACATTGTATATAGCATCTTATGACGAGACTTTGGCCTCCGTCTGTAAATATATGAGACCAGTTTCGACGTCCTTTAACAGATTTTACATTGGTGATATGCTTGAATAAAATCCTCGCATGTGTGCTGTGCAAACATGCGAAGTTGACAGTTACACCAGCAGGCGCAGGACTCGACTGCTTCTCGGTCAACTCGCACTCCCTCTTTCCATCACAATATACTTTGCCACATATACTTTACGTAAGACTACTCTCTACTGGAGCTCATATGTGAGCCACTTCCCGTCCTGCTCGCCACTTTGTAGCATCTTCTCAATAAATTCCAGATCGGCCAGTGCCTCCTCCATCGACTGCGCGGGATCCTGCTTGCCGTCGCGCAAGCCGGCTGCCCACGCCGCCACCTCCTCCGGCACGCCGCTCGACTTCTCAAACGTCTTGCTCGCGGCCTCGCCGCCCGCGGGCTTCACCGTGACGGTGCCGTCGCACACGCGCACGCTGCCGTTCTCGTACGCCACGTCGAAGTCGTAGGCGTTAATGTGCGAGCCCACCGTGTGCTGGTACGTGCCCNGTGGCGCCGGATCGTGTCGTGATGAGCNGCCGCCACGCTGTCGANTGGGCGGCAGGTGCTCCCGCACCATGGTGGTCCGCGCGCTCACGCTCGCCGGCCGCGAGTCTAGCCGCGCCTGCTGCTGGGTCGAAGCGTCCGACAGGTTCGTCGCCAGCAGGAGAAGCATGCGCGCGCCGGCGGCAAAGTGCACGCCGCCGTCCAGCAGGAAGCCGCCCTGGAACGACGGCACCTTGCGCCATGCCGTGTTGTAGTACTTGGAGTCGATGCCGATGAAGGCGCTCACCCTGATCGAAAAGTGCGTCACCTTGCCTAGGTCGTACTTGGCGGCCTCCTCCAGCGCAAAGGTGAAGCGGGGGAAGTAGCGCTGGTTTTCGGCAATGGAGAGCGTCGCGCCGTTGCGTCGAATCTCTTCGCTGGAAGCGTACGCGATGAGCTCCTGCGCGGTAGTGACGTCTTGCGCAATGGGTTTCTCCGCCAGAACGTGCTTG